>PVLA01003712.1:0-33563 GCA_004027455.1 Hydrochoerus hydrochaeris
GGAGTCTCCACCCTCGACTCCATATTGAGCATTACATAAAAACATACACATGTGAACTACACAAATTACAATTATCAGTACAAAACATTTCAAGATCCCCGTGCCCAATTCCCACATGCGGCGTCCTTTTCCTGGAGAAGCGATTGTCACAAGGCGTGGATGGACTAGGACGCGGCATGGACAGAAAAGGGCACCGCATTACCCAACATATCCAAGATATTATCATTCCAACATGTAGTATGCAGAAAAGTTTATTAGTGCGATATTTCACATTTTAAATACCGTGTGAAATCTACCATGTATCTTGTGCTTATAATCCAGTTCAGTTTGACTAGTCTCATGTCCAGCAGCTACTTTAGTAGGCAGGATAGCTGCATAGGCACCTCAGGAACGCTGACCCATTCATTCAGGTAATATATAACAAATGCCCACACTGTGCCAGACACTGTGTAAGCCACTAAGGACTCTTTACTTAGTAAGTGGTGAAGAATTAACACATCTCTTCTCTATTGAGTGTGAAGTTTGTCACTCTGGCTGGGACACAGACATTTAGGAAAAAACTGCCTTAATGCTGATGACAACATATGATACAGAAAATAAGGGAAGTGCTGCCAGAACATACCGTAGGGAAGACCTAAAACTGTGGGATGGAGAAATCATGTAAAAAGGACATCAGGCTGAAGTCAGAAGGATGGATGGAATTTGCTCACCCTTAGGGGCTGAGAGAAAGGTGGAATCAAGAAGAAAAAATCATCCAGCAACCCTTGTGGAAAGCAGCCTGGTGAGGACAAAAGATTGAAAGGAAACCCATGAGCTGAGAGCATAATAGGTAAAGGAAGAATAGCAAAAAAATGGTAGGCAAGAGGTAGAGTCCATCAAGAATTCGCACTTTTATCCTAAACGTAAATGGCAGCTTGAGGAGAATATTAGAGAATATATGAGATGATCTGTTTGAATATGAAGATCAGTCTTTCTGCTGAAAGGAAAATATGTCATATAGAGGTCAGATAGAGTAAAATTTTGGAGACCAACTGGGCAGTGACTGTACATGTCTCAACATGGAATCCCAAAATAGGAGAATGAAGAGAGATGCGAGAAATGTGTGGAGGTAGACATAATAAGACATTGAGTTCACACCAATGATTCCGTTAAGTGTGAGTAAAGGAGCCAGATTTGTGATGTTGGCAACCAGGGAAACAGTAGAGCCAGGTGATGGCCTAGAGATATAATGGAGGAACAAGATGTGAGCTCCATTTTGGATGTGTTTATTTTGAAATGCCTATAGTCATGTGAGAAGGAATTCCACTTAGAGACAGCTAAGAAGAGCTAAGAAGAGAGGATGAAGTTAAAATTTAACTTCATGGGCTAGTTGCAGAAAGAGGTTATCAGAAGTCACAGGAACTGATGGAATCACTTAGGGTCCAAATATCCAGAGAAATGAATAGAGGCCATAAGACTGAGTCCCACAAATCCTCATCATGGAAAGACTGAGCAGTAGAGAACCACAAGGCAGCTGAGAAGTGGCCAGGGAGTCAGGAGACAGAGTGACAAGACAGGAAAACCAAGAAAAGAGTTTTCTTCTAGTAATAAGTAGTGAGTGGTGAATGTGTGGAAAGCTCATAAAAGTCAAGGAAAATAAGAAATAAGAATTATCTTCTGACTTATAAATAGAACAACTCAGACAATTCAGTAAGAGCAGTTTTTTTGGAGTGAGCAGGGAGTGTTATAGTTCATACATTGTGTCAACCTGACAAGTCTAGAAGTTTAACTAAGGGATTCAACAGCCCTACATCCTGGGGTATAGAGGACAAGAAGCCATCATTCTAGAATATTGTTCATTGTGTCAATTTGAGAAGGTCAGACGTTTTAACTAAGTGACTCAGCAGGGGGCCAGTGTCCCTAGTTTGTAACATCTTCAGCCTGTGCCAAAGGGGGGCAGGCAGATGGTGTGAGTGCTACCCTCACGCCAGGGGAGTAGCCTGCATGTGATAAAAGGCAAATGAGGAGGGACTGATGGCTGGTTCTTCAGAGGAGCTCAGGTCTTCACCTTCAGCTTAGATTCATCTCCTGGCTTCTGGCACAGACTGTTGGGTTTCTGCCTGGGACTCTGTACCCTTCCAGCATAGACTCTTCAGCCTTCATTGTAGACCCTTCAGCCTTCTGTCATAGGCTCTTCAGTGTTTCATCACAGTCCCATCTGCCTCCTGATGCTAACGTGCATGGGACACTGCAAGGAGCACCAGCCCTTCACGCAAACATCCTCTGCACGCTCCCTCATCCGACTTTGTGGCTGACCATCGTAAGCCAGTCTCATAACTGCATACATTTATTTGCATATCTTGTGTTATATCTGTTTCTCTAGTAAATCCTGACTGATACAGGGAGCGACTGAACCGGAAAGTGGAGTTAACACATACTAGTCATGGTGAAAATCTGGCTCTGACAGGAAGGCAATAGTCAGGGAAGTAATCTCACCTCCATTCTCCATTCTCCAGGATCCTCCTTCTACCTGTCAGTGTCTGACCCACCATGCAATCACCACTGACTACACATAGCTATAACCATACATAAAATCTCTTCCTGTAGCTTGAACCCAGGCAAACAAAATACCCACAGCATGAATGGAGAGACTTGTTTGTCATCAAAAGGTGACAATTCTTTTTTGAGGAACTCCAAGTAGAAAACAGAATTGTACTGAGGTCAGGAAATTTTCTTAAGACACCCTCCTGTTGCTAAGGAAATTCCAGTCTGCTCAACTACAAGCCTGTGGTGATCTGTATTTTCCCCTATTTTCCTACATTTAGAATAACTAAGGGGGGTGGAATATCCAGGGGCAGGCCAGCAAGTTGCAAAAGTGAAGAATAGAGATGGAATAAAGCCGAATCACTGGGCTCATGAACCAAAACCCAAACTGCCAGCTCTTTTCCAAGGTTTTCTTTTTTTTTCTTATTTAAAGAGAAAAAAAAACATAAAAAGGGTAGAAATAATACAGAATTTCAAAAAAAAGATAAACAGTAAGAAATCACTAGCTGATAAATTACATATTGTCCTCTTAGAAATAGTTTTTCAAGTTACAAAATTAAAGCATACAAAGTAGACAAACAGTGAGACTATAAACAGCTACGCATGCATGAGTACCTCCCTACATGTATTTCTATCTTTTCTGTATTAGAGGGAAAAACAAAACATAGCAAGAAAAAACAAAACAAATTCCTATAAAAACATGAAACCAAAAAATCATATAAAACCACAGTACAAGGTGATCTACAAGGATTTCTGTGTTATTTTTTATTATCTTCAATACAATTATATATATCATCAGGCATAATTGAATATAGCAGTACATAACAACATTAGTAAAAATAAAACATTGTAGACAGTGTAAAACTTTAAAGGCAGGTGATAATCAAACCAGAGTGGATATTCTAGTGAATCTTGTCATCTTAAGTGCAGTTGCCTATACTCTCAGACTTGATACTATCAATCATAACAGCTTTGAATAAAATCTGTCAATACAAAACAGCCACCTAACAAACCATATCAGTCATGGTAAAACAGTGTAAGTTATACAGAGCTTCAGATTAAGTTAATAGGAAATTAAGGTTGATTACCATACTATATCCTGTTATTTTCAGGATTACTGTTTGTGCCCTCAAATCTAGTACAGATAGACAAACTGTAACAGAAAATAATCCATCTAAGCAGAGTGGTGTGAGTAATGTGGGTTTTAAATCCTGGTGCACTATTAACAATATCCTCTGCCTTCTTTTTTTAGGCTGTTCCTCCCCTTTCATTCCTACAGGGTGCTGCACATTTTGAGTCCCACCAACTCCCTCAGATTTTAGATTTGGTGGGGGGCAACCTGCTCTTACCTAAGTGGTTCCGAACCTTCTCACTCCTGAACTTGATCTCAAGTTGTGTTCCTTTACCTACAAAAGCCTCAAGGTTTTCCTTCATTATAGCTGAGTAGTTCTCTCGTGCACATAAGTATCCTGTCTCTCCAACCTATCTTCAGGTGGTGGTTGAGTTGCTCCTATTTTTCTCTGGCTCCCTGTCACATAGAGCATTGTTTTCTCATATTTGATTTTTGATCCATAAACCCTCTCTCAGGTTGATTATAGTTCCTATACAGAGTATCTCAATGGACCCTACCTCTTGATCTACTCCTTTTTTTTTTTTTAGTGTATCAATCTATAATCTATGTTACAGATTATAGCCAACCTTCTCTGCCTCATTTCTGCTATGCTATTTTTCTGCCTTTGTTTGTCTAGTTTTCTCCTTCATTCTACTTCCACTCACTGAGGCCTTTCTGCCACTGTTCCTAAAATCCTGGTATTTTTTTTCTCTCTCTCTCTCTAGAATGTCCTTCAGTATTCTCTGCAGTATTGGATTGGTGGTAACAAATTCCCCCAGTTCCTCTTTGTCATGGAAGCATTTTGTTTCTCCATTAATTTCTAGTGACAGTTTTGCAGGGTATATCAATCTGAGCTGGAGTTTATTTTCTTTCAGGGCTTGGAATACTTCGCTCCAAGCTCTTCTTGATTTGATGATCTGTGTCAAGAAGCCTGCCGTGATCTTGATGGGCTTTCCTTTATAGGTGATCTGTTTTTTTTTTCTCTGATGGCTTTTAATATTCTGTTTTCATACTGAATTTCTGGTATCTTGATTATTATATGTCTGGATTTAGCTCTGTTTTGGTTGTAGGTGGCTGGAGTTCTGTATGCCTCACATAACAATATCATTTTCTTTTCCCATGCTTGGAAAGTTTTCCTTAGTTATTTCCATGAATAGCCTTTGTAATTTGCCTGTTTTTATTCCTATTTCTTTGTTCATGTTTCTTATTCTTAAATTATAGATTTTCTTGTGGTCTTCTAGCCTTTGTATTGTACTGCCTGTTTCCTTGTTATTTTTAAGAGATCTTCCCTTTCATGATCACACATTGTAAACTTGACTTCAAGTTTTGATAGTCTATCCTTAGTTTCTTTTAAGGAGTTTTACCAGCTTTCAATGGAGTTTTTAATTTCCTGGTAGTCTCTTTGAATCTGCTTCATGTATTCTAGATTTTCTTTATATTCTTTATCAAATATTTCTCTCCTTTTTTGTGTTCCTCCCTTCTTCCATCTGTGTCTTCTTGAGAGGTGCTTAGCATTTCTTTTATTAATCTACTTATATCTCGCTTTACCTGATTTAATATTTCAATTTTGAGCTCGTCTATAAGGTCCCGAAGATATCTCTTAATGTCTATTGAAGCCATGTCTGATGTTGCATGTTTGCTGCCCTCAGTCTCTTTTGTTTTTCCCTCTCCTGGATCAATGTTCTCAGGGTTTTGGGCTGGGGGCTTTTTCTTGTTTCTCTCTCTTGTCACAGTTTTGGTTTCTTCCATACAGGTGTATAGTGGAGGTCCCAGCCCCTTTCCTTGTTGGTTATGGTTCTTCTGAAGCATGCTGGTGAGAGATTTCTATCCTCTCCTGTTTGCTCTTATTGCTGAGGCATAAGCAGGGGCTGTGTATGCTGGCTCCTCCCCACCAGGCCAGTCACACTTCAGGGGCCTTCACCAGGTTAGTGTGTGCTAGGCATAGGGAATCAGTTTGGGATGGCTTATTGGGTCCCAGCCAGGGGCATGACCCAGACCAAGCAAATCCCACAAATCTGCTCTGTGGAGGGAGCAACCAACTGAAGTCACTGCTGTTCCTAGTTCAGTCTCCTCCTGCCCGATTCCAACATGTCGCCCATTTGGTTGCACCCTTCCCGTGGGTGGGGGGGTCTCATTCCCAGCACTGACCATGGATTAATGAAGGTCCCTTCACCAGCTCCATTCTCTGTTGGGCTCACCAACCCCCGACTTCAGCATGGTGTGGCTCCTGTGAGTTGTGGCGGGAGCTAGTTCGGGTGACTCTGCAGGTCACAGCGGAAAGCACCGTGTCCACTAATTTTAGCTGTTCCAATTGTAGCCCCAAGACTGTGTGTTTGATGAGCTTTTTTTGTTTTAGTTTCTTCCTGTGTCAAGAGGATCCATTTCCCTCTGTCTGGATCTCTCCAGGATGTTTTATTCTGGCATATGAGTTGTTTCTCCTGGAAGGCTCTATATTTTGTTGCTCACTGATCAGCCATCATTAGCTCCTCCCCTTTTCCAAGGTTTTCATCTGTGATCAGATGAAATACCATTTTCATAGATGTTAAATAAAACTCAATAGTTGCACAGTGAGAAAAAAGTAACTAGAGTAGCCAGATCTCAAACCTACCCAAATTTAAATCCTGGTGTGCTTACTGCAGCTTGTCCTTGGGCAAGTCACTTCCACAGGCTGAACTTCAGTTTTGTTTTGCTTTTTTCTTGTCCAAAATCAAAAGAATCTAGCAATATCTCTTTTATGGTTTTGTGGTAGAGACTAAATGAGATAATGCTTAAGATGGAAAGTTCTCATTGGGCTGTTTGACATTTAATAAATGTTCAGTTTTTTCCTACAAGAGTCTCTGATCCCTCTGATTCTTTGGTCAAAATGCCCTTTAAATGTGCATTAAATGGCTTGAATAAGAGGTGTGCACTAAACTAAATACATCAGCAGAAAGAATGGATGTGGTAATATAAAACAGAGAACTTGATTTTTTGCACTTGGGAATAGGTTCAAGAGATGGGAGGAGACAGGATGGGGTGTAAAATGAATTAAGATGTGTTATGTCCATGTACCAATCCCCCATGATGAATGTAATTCTTGTGCACTGTAAATGTATACTAATAAAAATTACATTTTTTAAAATGCATGTAAAAATTAAAGAAATGTAGTGATCAGGTGAGTTGAAGGAGTGAAAAGAATCCTAAAATCACATTGGTGATTGTTATTTGACAGATTCATCAATAAAAGATACTGTCCTTAGCAATATTGTTCCAGTTTTTCAGAGGAGAATGTAATACACGACCCTCCCACACAAGAAGATTCCATTGTTAATATTCTTCTTAACACAGAAAAAGCAGAGGTTTTTTTTCCCTTCTGTACACCCAATTTCAGAACTACAGGTTAAATGACTAGTGGGATGGGTATAGGAAACATTTTTCAAAATTTCATTTGGTTTGATGATGTAGAGATTAGTGGGCCTGTGGTTCTGCCTCTTTATCCATTACCCTAGATTTAGAACTGCAGATCATGTCTCTAAATCTCAGAGTCAGCTGAAATGCTCTGAAATAAGGCTCTGGGATACAGAAGGGGGCACTTCCCAAAGTAGTATTTATCTTCATTTCTCACTAGGCACACACAGTCAGGGCTAGTCACTGAGTTTACCCAAGCTGTTGAGAACTTTGTACCCTCCTCTCCAGAACACATGTAAAACATGTGGAGAGGGCTATTATTCCAGGTTTTAAAATGTTCAGAGAAACCTAACATCCTTTTTAAAAGAAAATTGTTCATTACTTCGATATTTTCCCAATCGTTCTCACTCCCCTCGCAACCTCATTACTCTCAGTGCTAAGGGCAAATAGAGATTTGCCCTTTTAGAGGACAATTTTTGCAATGGTCCATATCAGTTAGAAACCTGGGTGATGGCCACTAACTTAAGAACAAATTTTTAAAGGTTGAAATAAAGGTTTCTCACCATCTAGCCCACCCTATCTTCCACATCTCCCTCACACAAGCCTTACACTCTAAATGATTTAGCTACTAGCCACTTCCCAACTCTACCACTCACTCCTCATCTTGCTGTTTGCTAACAGGATCATTGCTTTTGCCTGAGCTGACTTTCTTCCATCTCCACCTGCTCACATCTGCTATCCTTCACAGCTAGATTCAAATGGCCCAATCCAAGCATCTGGTCTACACAGCCAGAAATCCTCTGACCCCTCTGAATATCTGAATAGCACTTAGAGAACTCTCACCCCACTGAGGATTTGTGCCTCCTAGATTTAATTATATTTCTGTAGAGGTGCAATTCATCTAGGCTACTAACCTGTAAGTGTCTTTGTGGCAAACATCACATTGAAATATTATAATAATTCTTCACAAACAATAAATGTTTTACAAATAAGTGTTCAACAAATAATCATCTATTTTTAAAGCCTTTGATGTTCTGCATAACTGATCCCATATTTCTGCAGCATTCAAGCACTGTGTGGAGAGATGAGCGAAGCCAAGGTCTTTTTAGTTAGTTTCCAAACTTCTCTGCAACACATTACAGTTTCCCTTCTAGTCATCTTCATTATTCAGTTTGGTTTTCATTCTAAACCCACATGGGCCCCTCAGAGAAGTCAGTCCTCTTTTGAAAGTGTACTTCATAATCAGGATTCACAATGGGAGTGGAAATTTGTTTTTCAGCCTATAGGCTGGTCCTTTAGGTTTGAATTTTTCATTACAACAACGTAGTAAACATTTTCACCAAGAGAAAATACCCTGCCTCCTACATAATGGATATGGAAGTCAAAGCCCACATGGCCTGCAGCCCTCCATTTCATCAGGTAGAGTTTTTATGTAGATGGTAGGCACTTTGGGTCACCTCTAGATAAAGTACGGGCCGTGGAAAAGCCACCTGCTGACAGGAGGAGAGTTTTTATAGTGCCAAGTCTGACACAATGTGTAAACATTTCTCAATTTGAATACATGTCATGCTCACCCTGTGCAAGATTTTTCCTCCTGTTTGAGACACACTTTCTTCCATTCCTTTTTGAAAATTGCTAAAGCTAAGCACCCTCCTCCTGCCTCTTTTTTATTTTTGTTTTGGTTTTGATGATTTTTTTTTTAAAAAAACAGAGAGGACCCAGTATCCTTCTGGAAGGATTAAAGCCAATCGGATCATTTGGAAGATTTTTCTGGTGGCTTAACTGCTGTCCCATCAGAAGCAGGGCTTCAACTGCCATATGCAAAAACGTATGATAGGCCAGGGGAGGCAGCTTAGACCCCTGCTAGCTAAAGAGCTTTCCTACAGAGAAAAAGAGCAGCTGCTGGTCAGACCCCAGGGAAAAGGTGCCAGCTCTGGAGAGGTCAAAGGTCAAGAACACGTGGTCACTTTTCAACTAAATCTTACAATTTGGGAAACCTGTGTTTCAAATTTTTAAAAAATATAGTTGACAATCGGAAAAGACTAGGCCTTAAGAGGACATAAAATATCAACAAAGTGTAAGTAGCTTTCAGGTTCAAATTTTAGTCACATGTGGAATCTGATCTAATGGTGTTTATGCTAAAGTGTCATCTGCACAGCCAGCTATGTTAGGGACTGTCCCCTGTACCAGGGCCACAGCAGCAGAACCATGCTGAGTAGAAAATGGGCCATTGGAGAGACAATTGTGCCCTTCTCCCCTGTCATTTTTCATGAGGAGACCCTCAAAGGGTACAATTTGTAGTGTTACAAAGCACCACTACCCGCTTCCAACATTTGGCTGTCCCATTATTCTTTAAAAAACTGAAAAAGGGAAGAGTTGGACAGGATTTTACACCCCACACCTCCAGAAAAATTCAGAAAGCTTGACCAGAAAGCAACATTGCTGCCTAACTAAAAAAGGAATAATTCTAATTTAATTTAAAAGGGTAAGCCACTAGGGATCTGAATACTTCTGAGCTTATCCATAGGAGCAAATGTCTTTTGTTACTAGATTTGTACATCCCCATACCACCCAGATCAAATGTGAGTGAAAGTCATTACCACATAATGATTCTACAGGTAATGAGTTTGTTATCTCTATCCATCTCTCATTAGGAACGGACTGTGCATTTACAAACACAGCACAGAATGGCTGAACTGTCTACAAAGCTTTCATGAGAAAGAGCTGGGTAGAATTTCCCAGAGCATCTGGGGAAACAGATTCTGACTTCACTGGCAATGGCTGAATTTGGAAAATTTAACTTCTTTATTTTGGTAGATGTAAAACACAAACACCCTTAGCAACAACCTATCTTCAACAGAGAGTCTTTGTCAAGACTACCGGCATCAGTGCGCATTATAAGAAAACATGTCTAAATGGAATACAGAGCTGTACTTTTCTGTTGCTCTAACTATGGCCATGGCCTGACCTGGTGGGGAATGATTCATGAGAAAAAGAATGCAGATGTTTGTTCCTTGGGTTTAGGTTACATGTGGAGCAGATCAAGATGCCTGCTAAGAGGAGACATAGAAAGTTGGAGAACTATGTCCACTTACCTATCTCCTGAAGTGGAGGATAGCTTTTAGCTATTTGTTTGCTAGCTCACCAGTGAAGGACAGCAAAAGTAAAAGCAAGCTTTAACATAGTCCAAGTTATCATTCTCACCAATCTTCAAGGCCACATCAAACTTTTTAACACTAAACCTAGTTCAATGGAAGTGCAGTTTGTGCATTGCCAAAGACATGAGAAGAATTTTGTCCTCCACACTGCCTGGCGAGAGTGGTTCTCACTCTTGGCTCCACATTATGATCACCTGGAGAACTTTCCCAATCCTACCTTTACCATCTTGAATAAGTCCTAAGTCAGAACTTCTGGTTGTGTCACTGTTTTTCAGGTGACTCCACAGCGTACCCAAAATTGAAAATCTAGTGCTGAGTATCTTCCCTTCCTGTAATATGAGTCAGAACTAGATGACCAGCTCATCCCAGTTTGTCCAGGATTTTCTCAGTTTTGTCATGAGTCCTACATCCCAGAAATCCCTTCAGTCCAAACAAACCAAGACAACTGGCCTGCCCAGTGCTGAACTATAATTTTTCAAAACCTAAATGTTGACCCTATCAACAGGGAAGCTTTTATTAATCTTCTTACATTCTCCATTGACAAACTATTTCAAATCAAAATCTGTTTTTCTCACCTACCATAAATTTTATTCTTTTATTCTGTATCTCATTCCCCATCTAAGGAACTCAGCAGTAAAATGTCTAAGATCTGAGGAAAACTGATTCATAAACAAAAGAATCCTGGATAAAACTTTAAAATGATTTCAATGAACATTTATTGAAAGCCATTTGCCCAGCACAGTTGCAAATGCTATGGATAAAAAAAATAGGACTAAGAAGACAAGTTGATATTCCAGGGATTTGCAACCTGCTAGCAATATCACCAGCCCAGAGGGGAAAAGAAAAGGACCCAGAAAAACAAGAAGAAAATCAAAAGGTGCATTAAAAAGTACACCAGAAGAATGCACATGCGGATTTTATGCTATAACCTCTAAACTTTATCAGAAAATATGTTAATGGTAAGACAACAAAGAAGTTTCTTCTACACATGATATTAAAAGCCATATTTCTGCATGTATCATGTCAGAAAATTTTTTTATTTCAAAACCTTAAAAATCAGGGCAGATAACCAACTCAGAACCACTTAAAGCTCCTAGAAAATCCAAGGTCAATGAAAATTATAAAGCCAGGAGCACTTTTCAGCTAAAGGAAACTATTTCTTTGGTAATTGGTCTCCATTTTGGAATTTGTGCTCATTATACTATCATCATTCTTTCTTGCATAACTCTACCAAAAAAATAAGAATAACACATGTAGTAGACTGATGGCTAGGTTTAGGCACATTATATAAGACATGAAAACAAATAGTGAAGAGAAAAAGTAATCTAAGAAATTTAAAATAAAATATAGTCCATTCTTTTAATAAGTTCAAACATCAGGGGAAGAGGGGACTGAAAGTTTCAGCATTCATTCTAGAACATTCGCAGTCAACAGACTTCATGTGGTCAGTTTGGAGTAGGTTTCAATTTGTAATCTTTATGGTTCTCCAGCAAAAGTAGTTATAGGTTCATTTCACAGTTTTTAAACATAATCAAAAAGCTGCCTAAAACAGCTCTCCCTCATTTTCATTTTATTTCAGGAAAAAAAACAGTATAGCAAATCATTAACTTTCAAAATATCTTCAAGTACATTTAAATTCTATTCTTTTTCTTTTTCTTTCTGAGAAAACAAAGGAAAGGTCTTATTCACCACTTCATGTTACAATCCCAAATGACCAGTCCCAAAGATTGTAGTTCTTTCATGACTGGGTCATTCTAAAATAAGCTCAGTTTAAATAGGAAGCATTTCTGGGCAAGGGTTCCAGGGATATGCTTAACTGTTGAATGTGTGAGCTGGTTCTATCAAGTTGGTAGCCTGAAACCTGCCATAGGAATTGATAAGAAGTATTAGAAAACAGGCTTCCATTAAATTGACAAATAATAACGGGTATGTTCATGGGGTACAATATGATGCTTTGATAAATGTATACCTTGCAAATGATTGAGGCTAATTAATAGAACCATCACCTCACATACTTTTTATCACTGTGACAGAGCTCAAAAACTCCTGCACAGCTCCTAACAGAAATTTTACACACTTTGAGCCACTTCTATGCTCTCCTCTCCAGCCTGGGGTAACCACCATGCTACTCTGTTTATATGGATGGGTTTGACAGTTTAGATCTTTCAGATAAGTAACATGGTGGATGGTTTGTCTTTCTGTATCTGGCTTATTTCAATTCTCACAGCATCCTCTGGATTTGTCCATGTTGTCACAAATGACAGGACCTCTTGCTTTTTTTAAGGCTGAATATTAGCCCATCATACTTATATATACACCCTTTTCTTTAGCCTTTCATCTTTTGATAGACTCTTAAGTTACTTTCCTCTTGGCTACTGTAAATAACTTTAAAGTATAGTGGGGAATGCAGATATCTCCTCAAAGCTCTGATTCCAGTTCTTCTAAATATATACCCATAAGTTGGGTTAGTGAATCATATGATAATTCTACATTTATGGCTTTTTGAGGAAGCTGCATATTGTTTTCCACAGTGCATATACTAATCTGATTTCCCACCAACAGTGTACAAGTATTCTTTTCCATCCTCACCCACACTTATTGTCTTCCATCTTTTTGAAAGTAGTATTCCAGCTGGTACAAAGTGATAGCTCACTGTGGTTTTGATTTGCGCTTCCCTGATGATTAGTGACACTGAGCTTTTTTTTGTACCTCTTGGTTATTTGTGTGTCTTCTTTGAAGAACTGTCCATTAGGATCTCCTGCTCATTTTTAATCAGTTTTTTCTTGCTACTAAATGGTTTGAGTTCCTCATATATGGAATCTGCCCAAAAATGCATACACACTTCAGGAAAATGAAAAACTGGCAGACTGTGCACTTTAGCTGTTAATCGGCTGCAGGATATGTGGTTTGCAGATAACTTTTTATCAAATCTGTGGGTTGTCTCTTTAATAATTCTCTCCTTTGCTGTACAGACGCTGGCTATTAAACAGTTACCAGCACACCACCTGTTCAAGCTCACCACCCATCCTGAATCTATTAAAAGAATCAGATATGGTTTTCTAAGAAGCTAAGGTAAAATCTGCAGCAGAAACATAGGTGCCTCAACAATAATCATCCATCAAGATAACACAGAAAATGCAAACGGTCCTGCAACAGTGAGAGAATAAGAAGCAAGAATACGGCTCTGAATCTCATCTCAAAGTAGATGCACTTCTAAAGTGGAATAGCACCCCCAAAAAAGGCTACCTGGAGGAAGAGGCTGCCCCCTGGAGGCACTCAGGGAAATTGTGGTGAAGGAGCTACAGCCCCCTCGCCCAGGGTAAGGGCAGCACCCACCCCGCGGCACAGGTAAGTGGGTCGGGTGTGAAAACACCCGTGAGTCCCTAAGAGGGACTCTTGTCATTTACTCAGCTCTATAGACCGGAAGTCCCCTTCCTGCATCCCCCTTAAGATGTCCTTCATGAATACAAAATTGCAAAATTTGATTCCAAAGCTCATCTTCCCTGTCATACTGAAGTCATGCTGACGGGAGGTGAAAAAAAATAACTTCTTATTTTCCATTCTGAAGGTAATGTTCAAGGTAAGACATATTCTGTTCGTGTTCATGCTTTATAAGCATCAACACAGAATTACCGTGAGCCCTCACTGGAAGGATCCTGTTTATGTTTTTATCCAAACCTGATGAAACACAGCTGTTTCTGTCGCAGGAAAATGCTTTATGTGTCCAGTGCCTCCCTCCTAATCCTTGCAGCCCATTCTGTGACAGTCTAAAGCGAAGGTGCAGAGGGTCAAACTTTCATTGATTCAGCAATGCTCCCGTTGGCTTGGAGCTAGAGAGAAATGTGTCCTGTCGCTTCCCAGGCGGAAGGGTAGAAAATCATTTTTTCAGAAGCAGTCACACTCCCCTGAAGTGAATAAGGCCCTTATCCTGCCTAGAATCTGCCACCCCGCACTGACTGCTCACACCTGAACACCCTTCACAGCCCAGTTAGGCCCTGACACTCTGGTCAGGCTGCAGTCCTCTGCCTGCATGGATGCCTCCCCGCCAGCCCACACTGAGCCGCCCTGCCCGAACTCACCCTTCACACCCCGCTCCAGCTCAGAAACCTCTGGGGTTCTTGAGTTTCTTTCAGCACCTCTGGTGTAGCTTTTCTCTCTTTTTTCCCCCTCCCTACAGAATTTTCTATAAATATTTCTATGTTCCACAGGAAAAAGAGACTGAAAGAAGGATGGAAGAAAAGAAAGGAAAAGAGGGAGAAAGGGAATGTCCAGGGGCGTTTTCCAATCACATGCCTCTCCACAAGAATAAAACTAAACCGATTTCTTCTACTGCCATCCCACCCCCCTCCGTGGCCGGCCTTATTCAGCTGTGGCGATGCCCATCAACGCTGCAGCCACACATTATTTGCAAGCTCTCTGCCGCCTAACAGCTTATTGTCCTCCCAGGTAAAGGGGAAAAGCAAAGGTGAAGGAAAGCAGCAGCCCTGCAGCAGCCCTGGGAATTTTTAAATTGGAAACTGGAAGGTGCATTCTCACCATGAAGCTCGCAGATAAACAAAACAAAACAAAAAGGTGTTTTTCTTTTCAAAAAAAAAAAAAGGTGCTTTTTAAAACTTTTTTTTTAAGGGGGGGGAAATCACAAAATTAAATGTCGCTAGAAATATTTCACTAATTCAAAAGGAGCAGTGCACGGGGCTCCAGTCACTCTTCTTCCAGGTGTGACACTGATAACTAGATACCAAAAGCCAGAAGGAATAGACAAATGTATGTTCTCCCTAGGCAAAGACGTGCCGAATCTGGGCAAAGCAAAAGGAGAGGCACCCAGAGACTAGTGGAGAAACAGAATCTGTAACCTTAGCATTGGTGCAGCCACCTTTATTGGGCCCGGCTATTAAAAACAGAAGTGACAGGATTCTTTTGAGTCAGAGGCAGACACTCATTTGCATCCGAAGGTGAGCAATGAGCAGCCAAAGGAGGTTTAATTAACTTTACTTTCAATTATTACTGCGCTGTAACCAATTATCCCTGTCCTCAAAAACATTATTTTTTTGTTGGTGGTGGTTGATCTTTTGATGAAGGATTCTTACAAACAATGGGACAGCAAGGCATTTTAACCCCTAATGACTCACGAGGACTCTCAAACCAACCAACTGAAATTGCCACATCCAGTGTATAAGTCACCTCTCCCACTGCAAAACGGTCTTTCATTTGTGGGGTTCACAAATCCCAGGGGTGTGCAAAATGGTCCTTTGAGGCGGCAGAAAAATGTTGGGGCACTATATAATTTTATAAAAAGGAGAAAGCAATCAAGTGCTATTAATATCTAATCCAAAAATCATCTCTGCATCTTGACTTCCGGCTCTCGTCTGATGTCACCAAGCAGCCAGATGCCGTGGATGTAGGTGCATCCTACAGGGAACTAGGGGAAGCCAACGGCCCTGCCCTGGCTTGCTGTTTGGTTTCCAGTGCGCTGCTCTATGCCCAGCAAAGTCCACTCACAATCCTGTTATCTCCTTTTCATCAAACTAACCCTCACCAAATGGTGTGATGACTGAAAATAGTTCTTCAAGGAAATCAACCTGCTAATAATGCCAATGCAAGTAAGACAGAAAAAGCAGGAAGAGGACAACGGCAAAGCTGACACTTCTGCTCTCAGTAAAAGCTCTGTTAGCTACACACTTAATCAGTCCCTTCAAGGTAAATTAGATGTTTTAACAATAAGCAAGCAAGCAACTTCTTTTCAAAAGAAATTCATAATATGGAAACAGTGTGGGGAAACGAATGTTTGGGAGTGTTTCTCTCATTATATGATTTTTTTGGAGAAAACATTGTAAGTATATCACTATAAACATGCCTATCTGAGCACTATTTTTAAATCTTCCAAATGGAGAATTTCAGTGAATTTTGAATGCCTTTGTTAAAAACATTAAAATGTATTATCTTCCAATTAGTTTTTGCAAGAACATCTGATTAAGATCACAGAGATGGAAATTTGCTAGCCACATTTCAACAAAAACCACAGCAGGAAGAATTCGAGATTGAAAATTTACTTGCATGATTAAATGAAGTCCATAATGCATTCCTACTTGGATGTTTACAAGACACATTCTTTAACTATGATGGTAATTGGAAACCAAGCTTGCATTAGAAACACACTATGTAAAACTTTAACTAGTTTAAAAATGAATAAACCATACTCAAGTACATTGTTCTCATTTAAAAACGTAATAACCTCTTGATGAGAGTAAAAATATTGATAACAAATAAAAGGAAGTATCATTTTAAAGTCTTTTTTATATTTATGTCATGCTTTAACTTCTATGTGTTTTACAATAATCATATATAGGTATTGTGATACATGTATATAAAAATAAATACAGATAGATTTGAAGTAAGTGTTCAAAATATTTTGCTGATGAAGGCACAAGATTCATAAACTTTGGTGATCATGGTTCTGCAATGGCTCTGACATGGTGAGACTTTATTTCTAACATGTTACATGGACATTCATGGACGCCAGATAGGTAAAGCTCATTGGTGAGTAAGTTAGCAAGCAATAAAATCATATTTAGAGTAATGCATCAGTAAAGTTTCAATTAAGAAACTAAGATACATTAAATTTCTACAAATATAGGTTTTAAGTATCATATTCACCTCAAATTCTCAACAGTATTCCCATGTTGGTACTCGTTTTAAATTCATTTAGAAATATCACTTGTGACTACCGTGTCCTTCTAACTCAAAGGTTCCTAAAACCATAAAACCACCTTCTGCCTCGGGATGAAATTTCATGCTCGCAGAAGAGGTCAAATTTTCTGATAATTAAACTACTACTGTTACAAACAGAGTTTGCCTTAGCCCAGGGTGTCAGATCACATCATTCCTATGTTCAGCGCTTTCCAGTCGCGCTTCATTCTCAAAGCAAAGGCCGACATTCTCGGCCAGCTCCTGGCTGAACCCAGCCCTTGCTGCTCCTCTGGCCTCGGCTCCCACTCCTTTAGCCCTCAGGCCTTGTGCTGCAGTCCTCGGTGGTCCCCTTGATCCTCTGGACGCATCCACACCACAGGCTGCTCTCACTGATCCCTCACTCTGCAAGAGTCCTCGCCCACCTCCCTCAAACCTCCCTTCAGCTGTCACCTTAACAGGCAGGCCGCCCCTGAACACCTCCTGCAACCCCTGGCCCTCACCCCTTATTCATTTTTCTCCCTGACTCTTACCCCTACCTCAGATCACACACACATGCTTGTTTTTATTCATGGCTTCTAGCTATTAGAGAAGATTTTGACTTTTGCTCATTTTATATGCCCAGCACTTAGCACAGACAATGCCTGACACATGGTATTGAAAACATCTTTTGAATAAGCATTCATCTTATGCAGAAAACTAAAGAGTTGTTTCAAAACGTTCAAAAGGACAAGGAGAAATCACCCTCATTTATTCAACATTTATTACACACCTACCATGTATTATGCAAGGCACTATTTTGGATCATTTCAGCAAACACAAAAATGAACCAAATAAACCTCCTTGGAGAAGCTCATGATTCACTATGACATACAAACACAAATCATCCTCGCACCTAACAGGCTACATCTGTCAAGCGAGGTGGAAGGGTGACTGGCATCCCAGAGTGTCAGGAGGACAGGGTCCTCTTCTGTTCGGTTACACAGCAAAAGGACAACAGCAGCAAGGACCTCGGAGAAGAAAGTATTTGAATTCATCCTCAAAAGTAAACTTGGGTTCCCAACTTTAAGCAAGCTACACGTGACCCTGCACAATTCGCTTATCTGTCAGTTTATTTTCAGTGTCTTCCTCTCCCTGCTTTACAGAGAGGTAAAGAAAATGAATTTATAGACTTGGTGGCCTTTAAGAAGCTCAGAGTGTCTTCTAAGTCCAGGAATGATTAGAATTTTAACAAA
Organism: Hydrochoerus hydrochaeris; assembly: GCA_004027455.1. NCBI lineage: Eukaryota > Metazoa > Chordata > Mammalia > Rodentia > Hydrochaeridae > Hydrochoerus > Hydrochoerus hydrochaeris. Next base: position 18,099 of record PVLA01003712.1, read on the forward strand.
AGTTCTTGAATTCAGAAACTTAGCCCAGTAGAGCAAGGGGACGTGGTCACATCAGAGGACAGTATGGAACGAGGGTACCCCATGGTCTGGAAGACAGAAAACAAACTCTCGTATTCATTTTAATGGCAATCCTTTCTTCAGCCAATGTCAATTCTTGGCAAGTTTAAATTTCTTATTATGCCTTTTTACCATTTAAAGAAGATAACAGAAAAATAAATCAATGTCCCCTGAATCTCTATTAATCTTTACTTTAAACATCACCTTAAGGATCAGGACATCAGATGTGACATCTTTCAGATTTTTCCCCCTGAATACTCAAGTACTTTTAGGCCAAATGGGAAGGTGAGGTAGGAAACCAGGATGACTAGATTTATACTCAACTAGCATTTTTCTAGCTACATACATAGCTATCTATGATCATAGCACCTGCTGGTTCAGAAGCACCAAAAGACCAGGTTCAAGAGTTCTGTGACTATTTAGTTGCTGGATTAAAATAGGTGCCTGGACAGAAGAGACTTCTGATTTTAAAAGTAGAGCAAAAAATCCACACTATTAGAAATGCATACCCTTTCAACAACAGGCTGGTGGCTTATAGGGACCCTGAGGCTTTTGCTGAAGGGATCCTTCACTGCGGATGGATAATACCAAACAGGAGAGTCCAACAAAAGACTTCCCAGGGGTCTACCAGGGTCATTTTCTTTATAATAATAGAAGCATTTATTTTATGGGAATGTGTTGTAAGGGAATAGATTTAATACAGGGCACATAATTTACAGGATTAAATGTCAAATGCAGAAAAGTGCAAGAGATCTATCTACACACTAGAGACCCAAAGGAACTAGCTGAGGGCCTGAATCCCACAGCAATGTCCTGCATGAGTACCCTTTTATGCTGTTGGCAACAACCCTCAGGTGGGCCTTCCACACCCAGCACCACGCTGACTCAGCTTAGCTGGGTGTTCCAAGCTGACTGTTGTTAATCCACCACAGAGTGAGTTCTAAGAATAGAGAATCCCAGCATTATGTCCATTCTGGCTAAAGAGACAAGGATAAATATTTGACCACCCGCACAAATATTTTATTTATAAATAAAAATTTGAAATGGCATATGAATACACAACAGTTAAAGTAGAAAACTCTTCCCATTATAAGCACCCACAGCTTTTAATCAAGTATGAAGTACTCTCTCCTGCTTGAATGATTTTCTTAAGAAATTAAAATATGCAAATCAATGAAGAAAAATGTCTCGGGTAATGCTTTGATTATATGACAAGGATCTTTATCAGCAGTCATGAATTTCACTTATCTGCAAATATTCTTCAGAAGAAAAGGCAGGAACACTTGCCCTAAAGATCACCACATAGCTCAAAAGAAATTAATTTGGTTTGCCAACAACCCTTTTGTAATCAGACCCATGTTTGTAACTTCTTGTTGATTTAGAAACAGGGAAGAGATTTTGCTGAGTTCAGGATGTACTTTTAGACAAATTCTGCTTTCCAGAGCCTAGGAGTCCACTTCTATGTATTTTATGTGACACACAAGAGGTTAATTACTAAGCAGGTAGCATGCATTTCATTTCCAGGGGGAGACAGACATCTCCCCAACCATTCACAGAAATAATGGAAGGCAGAAGGAAGATCTGATCTACATTTCACTAGTGATGAAGCGAATCTCCTGAATGGATATTCTGTGCACTCTAATGAGGCCACACAGCTCACAGCGGAAATTTGAAACATTCTGAGACAATACAGGAGACTCAAACTCGCTTTTATTTTCCCATTTCTTAAAGCTTTTATCATTTATCTAAATGTAACAAATGGATTTTGTCGCTCCCCTATCACACCCCTTGGATTATGAATGTTATTCACTGCCTAAACAGTTACTCTAAGCAGAAGCATTCGCTATCGCCCCCAACAGCTCTTGCCACCTCACAGAAATGGCCTTACACACCCCAGGCACAGATGACAGAAACTGCAGCATGTAGACCAAAGTGAGTTGTTCCGTGTCTCTTGTATAACTCATTCCCCTCTCAAAGGCAGATTTCAGCCACATCTTAGAAGCAAATGTGCAACACAGTAGCTCTTAGGGAAATGAAGTCTGTAGCCCAAGGATACAATCCAGTCAACTTTTATTGAAATTTTTTATTAGCTAGTGTCTAGCTTCTTTTAGGGTTTACACTAATATCTTTCAAGCTCTATAGCTATCTGTCTTATGAGCTATCTGTTCCACAAATACACAGAATTTTCCAATCTTCAAAACTTTCCACCACAAAATTTTCATGGAGAGTCCTAAAAAACTTTTTGGAACCCCCAAAGTCTGTGAGACAATGCAGTGACGGTGTGATGCTGTGTATCTCAGATTTCTCTAACTTGCTTGGATGCTAATTCTCCCTTCCCATCTACCTGCCCCTACCCTTTCCATGTGCAGAAGTCTGAAAGCTTGCTCACATTAAATTTTAAGATCTGTAAGAGAAAAAATACCCAATAAATTTCTGTTGGTTAAGCAAAAAGAGCACAAAATTTTCTTCCATAAGCAAAATTACAGAAAGAGAAAAAAAGAAAATACATTAGCCCATGCTGTACTAAATCAAGGGTGGTTGCCTTCACAAGGTATTTTCGGTTTCTAACTTGTGTATTTTCCTTACATGAGTCCTGGTGACCAGAGAGAAGAATTAGCTATGAGTAGCGAAGAAATATTACTTGATAAACTTTAGAGCTGCAGGGGGACTATGATTTTGCCAATGAGCTGGCTTTTTAAATAGGATGGATGCACACATGGTCACATTAGAGATGTGATCCTACAGCAATTACCTGTCTGTGCATCTCTCTCTGAGACACCAGGACATGAAGCAAACAGCCTCCCTGTACCATGAGGCTTTAAATGATGACAATTAGTTTTGAGTGCCACAGTAAACAATGTCCTGTTTTGTTCCACACCTGAAGATCAATAACTCTCTCCTTTATTTTTCTTTCAAAGTAACTCTTCTTTGAGAAACCTGCCTCTCCTTTCTGTCTCTGTGAAAAAAAAGGATGTGGGAGATGAATTTTATCTCCTGTCTGCTGCCTGCTTTCCCTCCCAGCTTCTCTCCTTCAACATCATTTCCTCCAGTCTGTCTCCCTCTCTTTTTACCTCGCCTCTCTCCCTTTCTCACTTTGGTATTTCCATTTGGGTTTTCTTGTTTTGCAAGAAACAGTACTGGCTTTATACACCTGGAAATGAGAAAATACAGCAGGGTAAGAACTTCCCTGGGAGTGAATCACTATTGTTCCCAGTGGCTTTATCTGTCTTCTTTACAAGTCTCCCTGCTGCCCACAAAAGTGCCAAGCTCCTGATAAATGTGGCAGCAAGGTGTCACATTTCTCCCCTCTAAATGCAGAGTAAACTTTTACAGCCCTGCTCCACTGCGCTGAAAAATGAAACTCTAACTACACGCCAGAAGGTCCTTGAAGAATTCCTTTCTAGGCATGGCCCCTGAGTGGCTTCTCCATAGCTAACAAGTGCTTCAAAGAAAGAATATTTATCCTTATAAAATGATTTCCCATAAGAAAACTTCGGTTCTGCAACTACTTCTTCTATGACTCCTAACTACACTGTGGACATTAGAACCCACAGCTGTCATATGAAGTGTATCAAGCAAAAAGGATAAGGAGCCCTTCTGGGGAGGACCAAGCCCTCTGGACCTCACTCCTTGCAGGTCATACAGAGTTAGCAGGAAGTATGTATTCATGGTGACGAGGCCTATGTTTTATAACCTAATGCCCCGAAAAGACTAGAATTCTGATCTATCTTTTCTCTTCCCTGAATTTTATTAGTTCTGAAAATAATAGAAGTTTTCTTTTTAAAAAAAAAAATAGGATTTTTTCTTTTTGTGGCACTGGGCATCAAACTCACATTGCGCTTGCCAGGCAGGCACTTATGCCGCTGAGCTAAATCCCCAGGCCCTGGAAGTTTTCTTATAGTTTTCCATAAGCCACTACTTTCAACAATAAAAGCCCACTTCCCCAAGTCTATTAAATTCATGCTTATGCATCCTTTTGCCCTACATCAGATGCCGACAAACTATAAACCACACGTTTCATCCAGCCTGCCTGCCACCTGTTTCTGTAAAAGTTTTATTGTGCCACAACCACACCCATTTCCTTGCATGTTGTTCACACTACAATAGCAGCATTGAGTAGTTGCTATAGAAACTGAATGACCCTTTATAGAAACAACAGAGACCCCTGATCTAAGGGACAGAGACTCCTGATGATTGTACTATAATTGCTATTAGTCATTGAGTATCCACAATGAGAAAGTCCTAAATGTTTTACATAGATTACTAATTGTGATAGCTACTAATTGTCATTATTTACTATCATCAAGTGATTGATTGGCACAGAAACTTGAGCTTTTTTCATTATTACTAACCCTAACCATCAAGAGCTGATATTAGGAACAGGTTCCTTTGGGAGATGACAGAGTAGAGCCCTCATGGACAGAATTAAGTGTCTGATAAAAGAGAATGCTCTTGGTCCTGTTGCCACTTGAAAATGCAGCAGGGAAAAAGCCATGAGTCACTCAGAAAGTGGCTTCACCAAACACCAGCTCTCCTGGTAACTTAATCTTGGACAGTCCAGCCTCGAGAATTCTGAGAAATAAATTTCTTTGTTTATAAGCTATTTGGCCTACAGTGCTCTGCTATAAACACCGAAAGGACCAAGAGAATTGCCACTTTAGAAAAGAACAGAAGAGCCAGAGTAAACCCAGTCTGGCTTGAGAACCCCTGCTGGTAATCATTTCCAAATTGGCTCTAGATTTGGAGAAGCTCATACTTTGGCAGGAAAGAACCTGAGTAACAGTAGGACAAGAACCAAACAGAGAATGTCTTTTTTAAAAACTGAAAAAAGTAAGACCAAAGGATAAAAAAGAACTTCACATTATCAGTACAATAGTTGTAACAGCAGGCTGTAAATTTTACACAAGTCAAAGTTTTAAAACAAATTTCATAGAATGTTTACATGAAATCCAAGAAAGAGAGAGCAACTAGCTAAGTACTGAATAAATGTTTGATGAGTGAATGGATGTATTAATGGTTGGGTGGAAGGATGGATGAATGGTGATAGATTGGTGGTTGGTTAGATGAGTGAATGGAGGGATGGATGGTTGAATAGGTGGCTGGATGATGGTTGGAGGGGGAGTGGACAGATACAAAAGTATCTCACAGAATCAAAGAGGACACAGAATGATCAAGAAGTGGAAAGAGCTGAAACCAAGATTAATCTAGAAATGTCAGCAAGAGAACTAAAAGGTTCTATTTAAAAACCACTCTCATCAGCATGACTCAAACCCAGCAACACTCAATGTCTGGTATTTCCATTCAAGATTTCAGATTCCAAAGAGACAAAATCTTATTTGGCCATTGTGGCCTAAATATATACTTCCAGAACAGTGCTTTGCAGGCCTGGCTGCACATTCAAATACCCTAGGGAGGTTTTAGAGAATCCTGGATCTTGGCTTTTACCTTTGATCAAGGGAAACTGAATTGCAGGTGGTGAAGACTTGTTTGGACTTGTAACTATTGAGGCTGGAGGTCATCTTATAAAGCCAAATGGAAACAAAGCAGAAAGAATCACAGAGGTAGAACCCTTGCCAAGACTCTTCAGGGATGGAGTAATAAAAATCTCACTATTCTCTGTTATCTTGCATTTGCTCTTTATTTCTTAATAATTATAGCACCCTAACAAAACAGAATCCTCCTAGAATGAGGTACACTGTTATGGTTCACATCTAAAGTGTCCCCCCCCCCAAGTCTCATATGTTGAGAGGTAGAACTTTTCAAAGGTGATTGGTCCATGGGGACTCTGTATTCACAAGGGGATTAGCCAAATGTACCATTAGGAGGTAGAGTCTGCTTGGAGGTAGTTCACTGTGTGCATAGTCTAAAAGGGTGAATTCTTGTCCCTGTTTCCTCCCTTCCTCTCTTTCCCTGCTTCCTGGCTGCCATGAGATAAGCAACTTTCCCTCTGCCATGCTACTCTGCCTTGGAAGCAGCTAACCAGAGACTAAACCCACTAGAACCTTGAACCAAAAGAAACTTGTCCTTATCTTTTAAGCTATGGTGTCAATAATTTTGTCCCATCAATTGGAAACTGAGTAATAAATAATCTGAATCATTGCTATGAAATGAGATTTAATTAATTAATCAACAAATTCTGAGAATATATTCTATGCTCACACTTGTTCTGAGTGCCATAGGGGACAGTAGCAACTGTTAGACAACCTGTGTCCTCAAGAAACTTGTAAAGTATTTCACCAAATGCTGACCTATAGAATCTATAAGAGACACCATGAGAGATTTGGGCTAAGTTTATACCAACAAAGCATTTCCTTTTCTCTGTTTTCTTTCTATAAAAAGGAGAAATTTCAAAGATATAGAAACTGTGCTTTGGAGGAAGATATTAAGAATAGTTCTCTTAGACATTAGTTTAGATTTTATCCTCATATAGGAAGAAAACTAGTAATGCTTCCTAAACTATTTGCAGAGTTAGCAAAGAGCAATCAAAAGAACAAACTCTGATAAGATTCTTTACAATTGCAAAGTCATGATTTCTGAAGCAATCAAAATTTCCCCCACAAAACATCTCCCCAAGGAAACCAGTGCAACCCATAGGTGAGGAGCAGGAGGATCAAACACTGATTTCAAAGGGAGATGCTCAACAATGCGTCCAGAGTTTTGGAGGCCACTTGATTCTGAATGAACTACCTTATCCTTGTGAAGAGAAATAAATCTTCTCAATAGTTTGACTCTTAGTTCCATAGCGGATGTCCCAAGGTGCAAAAAGAAAGAAATTTAAGTAATTAAGAGAATAAAGCAACTTTAGCCTCTTCATCTTCAGCCCCAAGGACTCAGATTACTAAAAGATTTTTAGCCTCCCTGATTCTGAAGCAGCCACATTGTACACATTACAACTGAAACAATTTAGAGCCGGTTCCATGCTGTTCAGACCTTGCACAGACGGCTGGCATGATTCATCATGCAATTTATGGTATAAGCGAACAGGGAGCTGTGGGAATTGAAATGTGGGTTTATCAGAGTGACAGCACTTGAGGAGTCCTTGCCAACAGGTTAAGTGAGCCTAAAAATAAAAGCAAAATCTGATAAAATTTATAAGCATAAAGGTTATGATGCTCATATAGTAATAAATTAAAATTAAAAAGCAATGTGATTCATTTTCCTTTGTATTTCAGAAGTGATTTACTTCATCGTTTTCACATTTCAAACTATTTCAAAGCCTAGCCAAGGACTACTAGGGTATTGTAGAATACAGCAACTGCTTTGATTGCAAAATAGACATTCTTTTAGTCTCAAGGAGCACAACTGCTCAAATCACTAAAAAGAGAGTTTTCAAAGAATAAGATCTTTTTTTAAAAATATGATTTTCAGACCCCTCCCCCCACCTGCAGTACCTCAGCAGGCCAACAGGGGCCTCAACAACCCCTTGCCTCACACAGACTACCTTGGTGGGCTGGCAAGAGCATGAGCAACTTCCCCACACACACACAGAGGACCTCAGCAGACCCATGAACGCATCGGAGAGCCCTCTGCCCACCTAGAGGACCTTAGTGGGCTGCTGGGAGCCTCAGTGACCCCTCCTCACACCAGAGGACCTCAGCAACCCCTCCCTCCATCCAACTGATGTTAATGGGCCAGTGGGAGAACAGGTCAGTCCTTCCTCCACATGCAGGACACTGGGAGGACCTAGGAGAGTGCTGTTGAGCCCTTCTCCAACCCAGAGGAACCTGAATGGGCCTGCAAGAACCCCATTGACACAGTGTCAACCTAGTGTGTGCAACCCAGTAAGGCTCTGACTGGGTTGCACACCATAGATAGGTGAGTCTGGTGGCCTGGAAAAGTCTGAAGCCTCAGTAACAATGCAAGCTAACAGCTGGTTCATATCAGTAGTCCTAGGCTACTAAACCCAGGAAGAATCTAAGGCCCACCCAACTAGCTCTGAAAGAGGAATTCAAGTGACTAGCCCCTCCCCTACACTGTGGGACCCAGAAACTGGGTGAATATCAGCCACACAGTAGGACCCTGACACACATGCAATTAACAGACAAGACTAGCAAGATTGAAAAAGACCAAAACATGAACCAAGAGGTGAAAATTACAAGACAAAAAAGCAAAATGTATTCTAAGACTCCCAGGCCATCTGGAATAAGTACAGGAGATATAAACATAGAAAACATTAGAAGACACACATTTGAAAATTCTGAAAAGATAGCAAATGAAGTAAAGAAACAAATTCATGAGGCTATAGAGGACACAAGAACAGAAATAATTTCTAGGTAAAAAAGAAATTACAGCCGTACTGAATTTCTCAGCATAACTAGAGAATGCATAGGTAACAAAAATACAAGAGCGTAGGAAAATGATGGAAATCTTGAATGAACAATATGGGAAAGAAACAATACATGAAACATTCAAAGAGATATCCAGGAAATTTTAAAAATCCATCAAATGCTGGCAAAACCACTGGAAAAAAACTGAAGATAGACTTTTGGACTTTGAAGACAGAATAGTGACTAGTGATCATGAAAGGAAAGATCTCTTAAAAATAACAAGGGATCATGAGACAACAATTCAACAACTCCAGGATGATGCAAAGAAAAGCAATATAAGACAGATAGGTGTTGATGAAAAAAAGCAGTCAACACAAATGACATTTTAAAAAACTATTTGCTGAAGTAATAGCAGAAAATTTCCCAAGCATGGGAACAGAATCTAACACAGATAAGTGAGGCATGTAGAACTCCAACTAGCCATAACCAAAATAAATCTACACTCAGATATATAAAAATAAAGATTCCAGAAATTTAGCACAAAAACAGAATATTAAAATGTATTAGAGGAAAAAAAAAACATCACCTATCAAGGAAAGCACATTAGAATCATGGCTGTTTTCTCAACACAAGCCAAGAAGAGCTTGGAGTGAAGTATTTCAAGGCCTGAAAGAAAACAACTTCCAACTCAGATTGATGTATCCTGCAAAACTATCTTTCAAAATTAATGGGGAAATAAAATATTTCCATGACAAAAAACAACTGAAGAAAAACCACCAAAACCAACCCTATATAGACTACTTAAAGATATTCTAGTTACAGATAAAAATAATCACAATTCCCAGAACAACAACAGAAAGAAACTACCAGGCAGGGCAAGCAATGAATCAAAGTGGAATAGCAGGAAACACACAACAGATTGGAAGAATGAGTCAAGAAGCAAGGTCCAATAATATGATGCATAAAAGAAACACATCTAACTCAAAAAGAAACTCATTGACTTTAAGTCAAAGAATGGAAAACAATATTCCATGTGAAAGGAATCCAGAAAAAAAGCAAAAGTAGATATTCTGTTGGTAGACAATGTGAACTTCAAATCAAAAATGATAAAAAGAGATAAAGAAGGTCACTACGTACTTGTCAGGGGAGCTGCACCAGATATGGGAGCACCTAACTATATAAGACAAATACTAACAGACATGAAAAATTGATAACACAATTGTAACAGGGGACCTTAATACCACATTATCACAATGAGACGGATCAACTAGAAAAAAGATCAGAAAATAACAGAACTGAATCAAATCTGTGAATAAATGAATTTAGTAAATGTCTACAGTGTTCCACCCAACAACATCAGAATAAACATTCTTCTCAGCTGCACATGGGATGTTCTCTAAAATAGACCATATACTAGCCCACAGAACACAGTTAAGTAAATGCAAAGGAATTGAAGTTATCTCATGTATATTATCTGACCATACTGCACTGAAATTGGAAATTAATGCAAAAAAACTTCAAAAACCAAATAAATATATGAAAATTAAATAACACCCTCCTGAACAACCAATGGGTTACAGATGAAATAAAAGAAGTTAAACAATATCCACAATTAAATGAAAATACAGATCCAATATACTGGAACCTGTGAGATACAATGAAAACAGTCCTAGGAGGGAAATACATAGCAGTACATTCTCACATCTGGAAAACAGAATTAACACAAATGAACAACCTAACTCTGTACCTCTAGCTTCTAGGAAAAGAAGACCAAGTCAAGACCAAAGCTCATAGAAGGGAGGAAATTATAAAGATCAGAGCATAAATTAATGCAACTGAGACTAAGGAAACAAAGAATTAATGAGTCAAAGAGTTGGTTCTTTTAGGGTTTTAGCTCAGGGCATAAGCACCTGCCTAGCAAGTATGAGGTTGTGAGTTCAATGCTAAGTATAAAAGAAAAAAAAATAGAGTTGGTTCTTTGAAAGAATAAAAAAAGTTAATAAACCCTTAGCCAACCTTACCAAGAAAAGAAAAGATAAAACACAAATGCATACAATGATGAAAGAAAAGAGTGAAAACACTACAGATTCTGTGGAAATTCAGAAGATCAATACCTACTCTGAAAATCTTAACTCTTATAGACTGGAAAACACAGAATAAAGGGACCAATTCCTAGAAACATATGAATTACTAAACCTGAAACAAGAAGATATAACAATTTTAAATAACCCAATATCACTTACTGAAATTGAAAATGTAATTAAAAGCTGACCAACAGTGAAAATCTCAGGTCCTAATGCATTCATTCATTGATGGATTCTACAAAAATGTAGAGAATATTTAATGCCAGTACTCTTCAAATTCTTTAATGAAGTTGAAAGAGAAGCAATTATCCCTAACTCATTTTGGGAAGTAAGTATTACTCTAATACCAAAACAAAAGAAAGACCCAATCAAAAAGGAGAATTGGGAGAAGACAAGATGGCCAATCAGTGAGCAACAGAATACAAAGCCTCCTGGGAGAAACAATTTACATGCCAGAATAAAACACCCTGGAGAGACCCAGACAGAGGGAGATGGATCCTCTTGACACAGGAAGAAATTAAAACTTAAAAAAGCTCATCAAATACTTCAGGACTACAACTGAAACAGCTAAAAACTAAAGGGACACAGCATTTTTGCAATGACCCACCAAGATTGCACCAGCTTGAATCCATACCTGGAGGCAGAGCCACCCAAAATCGTTCCCACCGCCACTCATAGGAAGAATGGCAGCGCTTAACTCGGGGGTTGGTGAGAGTGGAACCAGTGGAGGGACCTTCATTGATCCACGGTCAGTGCTGGGAGTGAGACCCTCCCCCATGGGAAGGGCACGACCAGGTGGGCCACATGTTGGAATCGGGCAAGAGGAGCCTGAACTGGTAGTGACAGTGACTTCGGTTGATTGTGCCCTCCCCAGAGCAGATTTGTGCGATTTGCTCGGACTGGGCTGCACCCCTGGCTGGAACCCAATGAGACGTTCCAAATCAATTCCCTGCACTTAGCATGCACTGACCAGCTGAAGGCCCTTGAAGTTTGGCTGGCCTGGTGGGGAGAGGCAGGCATACACAGCCTGCTTAAACCTCAGTGACAAGAGCAGGCGGGAAAGAGCAGAGTTCCCTTGCCAGCATGCTTCGGAGGAAATGTGGCCAACAGGGGAGGGGTTAGGATCAGCACTGTAACCTGTGTGGAGGGAGGCAGGGCCATGACAGGAGAGAGAGGCAGGAGGAGGCCCCCAACCCAGAAACCTGAGAGCCCTGGTCCAGGAGAAAGAAAAACAAGGGAGCCTGAGGGCGGCAAACATGCAACATCAGACATGGCTTCAATGGACATTAAGAGATATCTTCAGGACCTTGTAGACGAGCTCAAATCTGAAATATTAAAGCAGGTAAAGCAGGATATGAGTATAGTAATAAAAGAAATGCTCTCAGGAAGCATCTCTCAGGATGATACACACAGAAGAATGGAGGAACACAAAAAAGGAGAGAAACATTCAATAAAGAATATAAAGAAAATCTAGAATACATGAAGCAGGTTCAAAAAGACTACCAGGAAATTAAAAACTCAATTGAAAGCTGGCAAAACTCCTTAAAAGAAACTAAGGATAGACTATCAAAACTTGAAGACAAGTTTGCAATGTGTGATCATGAAAGGAAAGATCTCTTAAAAATAGCAAGGAAACAGGCAGTAACAATACAAAGGCTAGAAGACCACAAGAGAATCTACAATTTAAGAATAAGAAATGTGAACGAAGAAGCAGGAATACATACAGGCAAATTACAAAGGCTATTCATGGAAATAATTAACGAAAACTTCCCAAGCATGGGAAAAGAAAATGACATTCAGTTATGTGAGGCATACAGAACCCCAGTCACCTACAACCAAAACAGAGCTACACCCAGACATATAATAGTCAAGATACCAGAAATTCAATATAAAAACAGAATATTAAAAGCTGCCAGAGAATAGAAACAGATTACCTATAAAGGTAAGCCCATCAGAATCACGGCTGACTCCTCGATACAGACCATCAGATCAAGAAGAGCTTAGAGTGAAGTATTCCAAGCCATGAAAGAAAATAACCTCCAGCCCAGATTGATATACCCTGCAAAGCTGTCACTAGAAATTAATGGAGAAACAAGATGCTTCCATGACAAAGAGGAACCAGGGGAATTTGTGACCACCAATCCAACCCTACAGAGAATATTGAAGGACATTCTAGAGAGAAAAAATACCAGGATTTCAGGAACAGTCGCAGAAAGGTCTCAATGAGCGGGGCAGGTAGTAGAATGAAGGAGAAAGTAGACAAACAAAGGCAGAAAAATAGTATAGCAGAAATGAGGCAGAGAAAGATGGCTAGAATCTCTAGCATAGATGGCCTTGTTAATATTGTTACAGTGTACCAGGATTTAAAACCCACATTACTCATACTACTCTGCTTAGATGGATTATTCTGTTCCAGTCATTCTGTACTAGATTTGAGGGCACAGACAGTTATCCCAAAAATAACAGGATATAGTAAGGTAATCATCCTTAATTTCCTATTTACTTAATATAAAGCTCTGTATAACCTAAACTGTTTTACCATGACTGATTGTAATAGAATCTAATTTGTTAGATCGCTGTTTTGTATTGACAGATTTTATTCAAAGCTGTTATGATTGATAGTATCAAGTCTGAGAGTGTAGACAACTGCACTGAAGATGACAAGAATCACTGGAATATCCACTCTAGTTTGATTATTACCTGCCTTTGAAGTTTTATACTGTCTACAATGTTTTATTTTATTAATACTGTTATTTACTGTTATACTCAATTATATTGTTATATTCAATTATGCCTGATGATACAGACATTCTATTGACGATAATAAGAAACAACACAATAATCATTGTAGATCACCTTGTACTGTGGTTTTATACAACTTCTTGGTTTCATGTTTTTATAGGAATTTGTTTTGTTTTATCTTGCTAAGTTTTGTTTTTCCCTCTAATACAGAAAGGATAGAAATACACATAGAGATTCATGCATGCATAGCTGTTCACACTCTCACTGTTTGACTATCTACTTTGTATGCTTTAATTTTGTAACTTGAACCACTATTTCTAAGAGGATAATATGTAATTTATTAACTAGTGATTTCTTATTGTTTATTTCTTTTTTTTTTTGAATTCTGTATTACCTCTACCCTTTACATGCTTTTGTTTCTCTTTAAATAAAATCTTTAAAATAAAAAAAAGGAGAACTACAGGCCAAGTTCTCTAATGAACATCAATGCAAAAATTCTCAGTAAAATGCTAACACAGAATGTCACAAATCATCAAAAAGATCATACACCATGAACAAGTGGGATTCATCCAAGGAATGCAGGGATGGTTCAACATGTACAAATCAATACACAAAATACACCATATCAACAGTACCAAAGACAAAAATAAAATGATTATTTCAAGAGATGCAGAGGGAGATTGCTAGATGGCCGACTGAGTGGCAGCACAATAAGAGAGCCTCTCTGAGGAAAAAAAATAAAAACAACTCAGACACTGGAATCTGGCAACATGGAGAAAACCAGACAAAAGGATAGGAATTCTCACAACCCAGGAGGAAACTGAAGAAAAAGAAAAAAGAAATAAGAAAAGGAAGCATGGACAGAGGGCTGGAGCTGGGCAAGTCCTGATCACTGTACCGGCACATCTTAAAGTCAGGTGACTCATGATCAAGCTGAGATTGCGGCCCTGCTGAGAGCAGGGTTTGGTGAGCTCCAGTCCCTCGGCTGGAGGAGGCACTGAGACAGGGAGTGGAAACAGCCAGTCGAGCTGCACAAACTTTGGTGAGTGATGGGAACTGGAATCCCCAAACCGGGAGCACTGGCTGGGTGACATTTTGGAGTTGGGCAGGGCCAGTTTGAATCAAAACCAGAGACAGCGTCTGCTGATGACTCCTAGTCCAAAGCTGATTGGTGGGATCTGCTCGGACAGGGCCACACCCCTGGTTGAAACCCAATAGCCAGGGAGGAGGCTTTTCTGGGCCAGTGGCATCCCCAGGGAACACACAAACTTGTTGAAGCATAAACTGGTTGACTGGTGTAGGGGGAGGAGCCAGCTCTCACCCTGCAATTCGCAGATCTGCAGCAGACTGGGGGGTGGTACTTCCCTAGCAAGTGCACTGCAGAACAACTGTAAGCAATAGGAAAGCCCAGAGATCTCTACCACCCACCTGTCTGAAGGGGGCCAAAAACATGACAAGACAGAGAAAGAGCAAAAGGTCCCCAACTGCAGAACCAGGGAACGTGAGTCCAACAGAGGTAAATGTAGAGGAGGCTGAGAGCAGCAAACCTGTAATGTCAGAGACAGTCTCATCAGAAATAAAGAAATACATCCGTGACCTCATCGTCAAACTTAAATCTGAAATTCTAACTCAGGTGAAGCAAGATATAAGAAGATTAATAAAAGAAGTCTTGGGTAATCTTCAAGCAGACACAAATGAAAGAATAGAGGAACCCAGAGAAAGGAGAGAAGCCTTTGATGAAGAATATAAACAAAACCTAGAATATATGAAACAGATCCAAAGAGAATATCAGGAAATTCAAAACTCCATTGAAACCTGGAAAAACCTTTTAACAGAAACTAAAGACAAACTTTCAAAACTTGAAGATAGATTTGCAAAGTATGATTATGAAAGGAAGGATCTCTTAAAAATAACAAGGAACCAGGAAGCAACGATATAAAGGCTAGAAGATGACAAGAGGATTTATAACCTAAGAATAAATTATGTGAATGAAGATGCAGCAACAAATACAAATGAAATAAAAAGTCTATTCACAGAAATAATTAAGGAAAACTTCTCAAACATAGGTAACAGAAGTGAAGTTCAGATAAATAAGGCATATAGAACTCCAGCCAGCTACAACCCAAACAGATCTACACCCAGACATATAATAATCAGGATCCCAGAAATCCATCACAAGAACAGAATATTAAAAGCAGTCAGAGAAAAGAAAGATTACCTATATAGGAAAACTCATCAAAATCACAGCAGACTTCTCAATGCAAACCATCAAATCAAGAAGAGCTTGGAGTGAAATATTCCAAGCCCTGAAAGAA
>PVLA01003712.1:33663-202596 GCA_004027455.1 Hydrochoerus hydrochaeris
CAACCCAGAATGATGTACCCTGCAAAACTGTCTCTCAAAATTAATGGAGAGACAAGATATTTCCATGACAAAGAGGAACTGGGGGAGTTTGTGACCACCAATCCAACCCTGCAAAGAATACTGAAGGACATTCTAGAGAGAGAGAAGAAAATCACCAGGGTTCCAGGAATAATGGCAGAAAGGCCTCAAAGAAAGGGACAGACAGTGGAATGAAGGAGAAAAGTAAACAAATAACAACAGAAAAATAGCATGGCAGAGATAAGACAGAGAAGATTGGTTATATCACTGTTTTATCTTGACTGATTTTATTTGAATCTGGTATGCTTGAGAGTGTTGAGTCTGAGAGTAGGGGCAACTACTCTGAAGACAGGATTCAATAGGATACCCATTCTGGTTTGATTGTTAACTGCCTTTGAAGTCCTATAATGTCTCCAATGTTTAGATTTTATTAATAGTGTAAAGCAATGCTAAGTTTATATTATATTTGATGATATAGACAATTTTATTGAAAATAACAAGAGACATCATAGTGACTACCATAGATTACCTAGTGTTGTGTTTTTGTATGTTCTTTTCATTTCGTGCTTCTCTAGGAATTAGTATTGCTGACTTGTTTTGATTTGTTTCTCCCTCTAATACAGAAAGGCTAGGTATATGTGTAGAGACTTATACATGTATAGAACTTCTAAGTAGTTTATGAGAATCAATTATAGTTATTGTAAAGAAAAAAAAGGAAAAGAGAGTATTCGAAAGGATATAACTGCATGTATGTTTAAGTGTGTGGAATAACCATGTTGCTAAAGTTTTAGTTGGATGGATGAGCAAAACTGACTGCAGTCTCACTGTTTGGATGTCCACTTTGTAGACTTTACTTTTGTAACTTGAACAACTGCATCTAAGAGGAAAGTATGTAATTATCAACAAGTGATTTTTTACTGGTTACTATTTTTGTTTTTTTTTTCTGTCTTGTTTTGTTTTGTTTTTGAGATTTTGTATTGTTTCTACCCTCTTTCTGTTTCAAAATTTTTTCTTTAAATAAAAAAAAAATTTTAAAAAGCAAAAGGAGGAAAAGAAAGTGCTCTAAAAGAGATAGCTGTATGTATGCTTAAGTGTGTAGGATTGATAACCATGTTACTAAGTTTTTGTTGGATCAGTGAACAAAACTGTTTGCAGCCTCACTGTTTGAATGCCCACTTTGTATGCTTTAATTTTGTAACTTGAACAACTATATCCAGGAAGACAATATGTAATGTATCAAATAGTGATTTCTTACTGTTTATTTTTTTTTAATTCTGTATTGTTTCTACCCTTTTTTCTGTTTTGCTTCCCCCACCTTTAAATAAAATTTAAAAAACAGAGATGCAGAAAAGCTCTTGATGAAGTCCAACATTCGTTCATAATAAAAACCCTTCAGAAAATTGGAATATATGGTCTCTACCTCTATCCGATAAAAGCCATCTATGGGGAAATAAAATATTTCCATGACAAAAAATAACTGAAGAAAAACCACTAAACCAACCCTATATAGAATAAAGATATTCTAGTTACAGATAAAAATGATCACAATTCCCAGAACAACAGAAAGAAACCACCAGGCAGGGCAAGCAATGAATCAAAGTGGAATAGCAGGAAACACACAACAGATTGGAAGAATGGGTCAAGAAGCAAAGTCCAATAATATGATGCATAAAAGAAACACATCTAACTCAAAAAGACATCTATGACAAACCAACAGCCAACATCACATTAAACAAGCAAAAACTAAAAGCTTTCACTCTAGAATCAGGAACAAGACAAGGATGTCCACTATCACTACTCCTATTCAATACAGTCTGGAAACATTAGCCAGAGCAATTGAAAAAGAAAGAAAAATAAAAGAAATAAAGATAAGAGAAAAAGTTAAATTATCATCATTTGCAGACATATCTACATAGAAGACTCCAAAACTCCACCAAAAGGCTACTAGAGTTGATAAGCAAATTCAGTAGCATAAAGTCAACACTCAAAAATCAATAGCACTCCTATACACAAACAACAAAATCACTGAGAGAGAAATTATGGAAATAACACCTTTCACAACAGCATCCAAAAAATGAAATACTTAGGAATCAATCTAACAAAGGATGTAAAAGATCTATATAATGAAAATGACTGTACGCTGAAAAAGGAGATTGAAGAAGATATCAGAAAATGGAAAAATATCCCTTGTTCTTGGATAAGAACATAGTGAAAATGGCCATACTCTCAAAACTGTTATACAGATTTAATGAAATCCCAATTAAAATATCATTATCGTACCTCACAGATCTAGAGAAAACATTCCTAAAATTCATGTGGAAACCAAAGCACCTAAAATAGCAAAGGTAATCCTAAACAACAAAGGCAAAGCAGGAAAGATCACAATACCTGACTTAAAAGTATACCACAAAGCTACTATGACAAAATCAGCATAATACCAACAAAATAAAAATAGACCTGAGACCTGAGAATCAGTGAAACGGATTAGAAGATTCAGACACAACAAATGCACTCAGCCACTTTGTCTTTCACAAAGGAGCCAAACATGTTCACTTAAAGATACTCTCTTTAATAAATGTTGCTAGAAAAAAATGGCTTTCCACATGCCAAAGAATAAAACTAGACCCATATCTATCACCATGCACTAATGTCAAAGTGGACCAAAGATCTAAATATTAAAACAGAAACACTAAATGTACTGGAAGACAAGGTAAATAAAAATCCTGAAAACATGGGGGTAGGTAAAGAGTTCATGAACAAAATGCAAACTATATGGGAAATACTTCAAAGGATCAACAATTGGGATCTTATCTTATTAAAAAGTTTTTGCACATCAAAAGAAATCACCAACAGAGTGAAAAGAAAAAAACCCACAGAATGGGAAAAAATTTCAGCCAACTGTCCTTCAGACAAAAGACTTCTATCTAGAACATATAAATAACTGCAAAATATCAGGCCCCCCAAATTTAAAGATCTAATCCAAAATTGGGCATCTGAAATGAAAATATACTTTGCAGAGAAAGAAATACAAATGGCAAATAAATATATGAAAACATGCTCAACATCACTGGTCATTCAAAAGATGCAAATTAAAACAATGTTGGGATTCCATCTCACTCCATAATAAATGGCTATCATCAAGAAATCAATCAATAATAAATGCTGGCAGGACTGTGGGGAAAAGAAACACTTCTCCACTACTGGTGGGAGTGAAGACTGGTATAGCCACTGTGGAATTAGTGTGGAGATTCCTCAAAAAATAGAATTAGAGGACCCATTCCACCCAGCTATTTCCCCTTCTGGGTATTTTCCCAGAAAAACTGAAAACATCATACCACAGTGATTTATGTGCATCCATATTTATAACATCACAATTTGTAATAGCTAAATTTTGGAAACAACCCAAATGCCCATCAACCAAGGAATGGATAAAAAAAGATGTGGTATTTTTATACAATGGAACACAACTCACCTACAAAGAAAGATAAACTTGAGGCTTTTATAGGTAAATGGATGCAACTTGAGACCATATTCATAAATGAAATAAACCAGACTCACATGTAAAAACATTATAGTGTTTTCCTAATGTAAAAAGCTGAAAGAGTAAATAAGATCCACAATGTACCACAGATACAAAAGTGAAAGGGAAAGAAACTGCTCAAAAGGAAAGAACAATTGGGATACAGGACAAAAGAAAAGAAGAGAAAGGATTATATATATACATACATATGTATATATTCAAGATAGACAACTACACTTCCAATCTGTCAGTTCACCAAAAAGAATGGTTTGTGCTTTCACTATTGATTGTTTGATCATTTTTTGTGCCTGTATCTTGTAATCTGAACAACTATTTTGAAGCCAATAATACACAATACATTAACCATGGTTAATTTCCTATTAATTTGTTTTGAAATTCTCTATCATTTTTATTCTTTTTTTTTTCATTTTAAAAGAAAAAATATATAATCTTCCTAAAGCAAGAATATTAGCACTTTCATTGCAATGCTGTTATCAGAAAGACAGACAACTAGTGAACTAACTCCTGACTTCCACAGGGAAAGAGCTGGGAAGACATCAGTAGCCGCCTGCTCAGTGAAGTGCAAAGCCATTATTTCAAAAACCTTTTTGTGTTTATAGCTGCATAGGCCATGTCTTAACACATTTCTCGTATCACCAGCAAGAGGATTTCTGCAGCTTGGAAGCCAGAGATAAAATTAGTATATTGGTTGATACTCACAACAGCCTCTCAGGTGTCATCATTGAGAATTATTATTTTCAGCAGTTCATGGCTCATTTCTTTAAAATTAAAATTAGTGTTGTGGCACCCAAGGATAATTTTCCAGCTGTCTCTACAGAGAATAATATAAGCTTGGTGAGTTTAATGAATGGTAGTTTACTGCCATTCAGTGTTAATGCAGTGCATGAGTTTGGACTCAACAGGAACTAGAATCACAGCTTTACCGCTGTATCTTCATTAATATCAAATCCTAATATAGCCATGTTAGCTGATAAATTATGCCCAGCATCTCAATTACCTTATCAAAGAAAATGATTCCTAATGACCAAGGAGGGGATAAGGAAGTACAGAGAGAAATCAGGGCCAAATTAGTTGAGATGAAATTGAACCATCTGTGGATTGGCAGATCAGATCTGAGCTAGTTAGTAGGAAATGTGTAGCCAAAATTAGCAGGAAGATGTGGAGCCAGTGTGGAAAACAACAGCAAACAGGAACTAAACATGAAGGTCAGAGAAGGTGATTGAGACAGTGATGGGTTCTGCAATTTCTCCAAACAAGCACCAAGAAGACCACACACAGCCATTTATGTTGAATTTGCCGACATGCACAGGCAAGAGCACACATCACCCAGAGAGCTGGAGCTGCTCAGGAACTTGGGGAGATACCACCAAGAGGCCCATGCTAGCTTGGTGCACTGGGCTCCTTTGCTCCCAAATTCTGCTCAGCCTTCCTCTGTAATGCAGACAGATTGAACTCTGCCAACTATTTCCCATGCTCCCTCATCAGCTGGCTTCCAGCTGGATTTACCTAAATCCAGTTAGCGTTCTTGTTAGGCAGACTAACAAGAAATAAGAAAACAGGAGGGAGACACCAGAGCAGGTCTGCCTCACTCTCTCTGCATGAGGAGGCATCTGTGGCAGAGAATCTGCCTCCTCCCATCAAATGATAGCTCCGGTGGCCCCAACTCATGGACACCACAAGCATCCCTTTCTCCCTTTGTCTCTCCACACAGGAATGGCAGCAGCTTCTCATCATTTCCACAATACCTGACATTTTCTATATGACAGCTCTGCTCTTCCTTAACCCTTAATGACAGTTGCTTGTGTCAAATGTACATTGTTTTACATTGGTCTCTCTTTCCCTGGCTGGAATTTGTGTGTCCTCTGTTTTTCTCTCTAAAACAAAGAAGCCTGGGAAATCTGTGTGACAGACTCCATTCACTCTATTGTTTTGGGGAAGGGAATAATTGCTGATGAGGAAGATCCACAGTGCCAAGCTTTACATGAATATGCTACTTTATTCTCCATCATATGACCTTGGAGTTGAGGAAAACAAAGCAAAATGGTTCCAGCCAAGACTAAGGGAGGCAAACAGTTGTAAAATTAAAGTTTATCTTTTCTCTCCTCTTTTGAGGGACTTAAGAAAATTAGAGACAGACAGACAGAGACACAGAGACACAGACCCAACTGACAGAAAGTTATAAAAATAATCGGACAGCAGAACCTTTCCTCCCAATTCCAAGTATCACCAGGATACCCTCCCCTTCCCTGAAGAAGATGAATACAGCTCAGTGTCTGCCAAGTCAGACATGTGGGCAAGTCTGGGCCACAATTGCCCCTCGGGCAAAGGCTACATCCTGCAATCTTTGCAAGAGTTCGTGGAGGAAGGCTCCCCAGTTTCCCCCCAAGATCAACCCCCTGACATAGGTCACCAGGAAATGAAACAATTCCATCTTCGTCATGGAGCAACTGAGGCAGTGGGTTGGGATCAAGACTGCACAACCTACCAGTGAAAGAACAGAAAGAAATAATGTGATTTAAATATTAAGCAAGTTGCTGGCATTACGAATGAGCCCACTGGCCCGCTGCTGCCTCTCAGGGATCATTACCATATTGCTTTCCATAATCTCCTTAAAGTGAAATTAAAAGTCACCCTGCTCTTCATCTCCCTGCCTATTTGCTCAGTGGAATGAAATCGCTCTTCCTAATGCCACAAATGAGCTGCCTACTCCAAAACCCCCTTGAACACTCAATGGCATTTGATTGAAGACGGTCCTGTCCAGCCACCTTAATTAAGCCAGGTGACAGGGGCAGCTCCCTCACCGCCCCTTCAGCCTGTGCAGCAGTGTTGCTCTGCTCCCTCCCCTGTATTTCCTGGGTGAGGCTCCTAGCACAGGCCAGCTGAGACAAGACTCAGACTAGGAAAAGAAAATCATTGGAGCTGAGGGGGCAGAGGCCCTTTCCCTGAGGGTTTTGGGGAATATCTGCATCAGCATTCCGTGTCCCTGGGGGACAGGCAGGAGCGCTTGTATCTAAGCTCAGGCCAGAGAGACAGCCGGAAGACAGCCTTCCTCTCTGCAAGTACTTGCACAGCTCAGGGCTGGTTCCTCTGGGAGCCTGCAAGGCCTGCAGCCCAGTCTTTTCTGCCCACATCAGCTGCCTCAAGCCTCTAGTCCCGGCATCCATGACAGAGCACAGTGCAAAGTGACTTGGTGGGGAGGTAACTGGATAATAGGCATTTGATACTGGATTAAGAGTGCGATAACCAGATTAGACTGCTGATTGAGTTAGCATAACTCTGAGTGTGGAGAATGGGAAGACCCACTCTGGTTGTGGGTGGCATCAACCATTAGGTCTGGATGAGATAAAAGGTGAAGAAAAAGAACACTATGTAGCTCTCTGCTTCCTGCCATCATGCCTTGAGCTGTTCCACCTCTACCATGTCCCTGTGTCATGCAGCCCTGCCTTGGAGCCAGCCAAGTATGGACTGAAACCTCCACAAACTGTGGACTAAATAAACATTTCCCCTTTAACTTTGGCTGTCAGGTATTTTGTCTCAGCAATGAGAGAAAAATAATGAAGACAATAATGTTTAAATTTCTAGTGTGGAGTTGGTAAATGTACCAAACACATCTTCATTCCTTTTTTCCATCACTTTTCCCTTTTCTGCTTCCATCTCTTGGTCCCCTTCCTATTTTAAAAAGGTCTGGCTTCCAAGCTAAAGATGGCCAATCAGTGAGCAACAAAATACAAAGCCTCCTGTGAGAAACAACTCATTTGCCAGAATAAAACATCCTGGAGAGATCCGGATAGAAGGAGATGGATCCTCTTGACAGAGGAAGAAATTAAAACATAAAAAAATCTCATCAAAAATGCAGTCTTGGGGCTAAAAATTGGAACAGCTAAATTTACTGGACACAGCATTTTCACTGTGACCCACCAAGTTTGCATTGGCCTGAATTCACAAATTCACACTGGCTGGCAGAGATGCCCAAACTCGTTCTCACCACCACTCACAGGAGCCACAGCCATGCTGAAGTCAGGGGTTGGTGAGCCCAACAGAGAGGAGCTGGTGAAGGGACCTTCATTAATCCACAGCCAGTGCTGGGAATGAGACCCCCCACCACGGGAAGGACACAACCAAATAGGGCAACATGTTGGAATCAGACAGGAGGAGCCTGAACTGGGAGCAGCAGTGACTTCAGTTGGTTGCTCCCTCCCCAGAGCAGATTTGTGGGATTTGCTTGGACTGGGTCACACCCCTGGCTGGGACCCAATAAGCCATCCCAAATCGATTCCCTGCACCTAGCACACACTAACCTGGTGAAGTCCCCTGAAGTTTGGCTAGCCTGGTGGGGAGGGCCCAGAATACGCAGCCCCTGCTTACACCTGTGACAAGAGCAGGCAGGAGAGGGCAGAGGTCCCTTGTCAGCATGCTTCAGGGGAACCATGGCCAACAGGGAAGGGGGCTGGGACATCCACTGTACACCTGTGTGGAGCAGGCCAGGACCATGACAGGAGAGAGAGGCAAGAGGAGACCCCCAGCCCAGAACCCTGAAAGCACTGATACAGGAGAGGGAAAAACAAGGGAGACTGAGGGCAGCAAACATGCAACATCAAACATGGCTTCAATGGACATTAAGAGACATCTTTGGAACCTTGTAGATGAGCTCAAAATTGAAATATTAAATCAGGTAAAGCAAGATATGAGTAATAAAATAAATGCTAAGCATCTCTCTGGATGACATAGACAGAAGAAGGGAGGAACAAAAAAAGGAGAGAAACATTCAATAAAGGATATAAAGAAAATATAGAATACATAAAGCAGATTCAAAGAGATTACCAGGAAATTAAAACTCCATTGAAAGCTGGCAAAACTCCTTAAAAGAAACTAAGGATAGACTATCAAAACTTGAAGACAAGTTTGCAATGTGTGATCATGAAAGGAAAAATCTCTTAAAAATAGCAAGGAAACAGGCAGTAACAATACAAAGGCCAGAAGACCACAAGAGAATCTATAATTTAAGAATAAGAAATGTGAACGAAGAAGCAGGAATACAAACAGGTGAGTTACAAAGGCTATTCATGGAAATAATTAAGGAAAACTTCCCAAGCATGGGAAAAGAAAATGACATTCAGTTATGTGAGGCATACAGAACCCCAGCCACCTACAACTAAAACAGAGCTACACCCAGACATATAATAATCAAGATACCAGAAATTCACTATAACAACAGAATATTAAAAGCCATCAGAGAAAAGAAACAGATTACCTATAAAGGTAAGCCCACCGGGATCACAGCTGACTTCTTGATACAGACCATCAGATCAAGAAGAGCTTGGAGTGAAGTATTCCAAGCCCTGAAAGAAAATAACCTCCAGCTCAGATTGATATACCCTGCAAAGCTGTCACTAGAAATTAATGGAGAAACAAGATGCTTCCATGACAAAGAGGAACTGGGGGAATTTGTGACCACCAATCCAACCCTACAGAGAATACTGAAGGACATTCTAGAGAAAGAAAAAATACCACGATTTCAGGAACAGTCACAGAAAGGGATCAATGAGTGGGCAGGCAGTAGAATGAAGGAGAAAAGTAGACAAAGACAGAAAAATAGCATAGCAGAAATGAGGCAGAGAAGGATGGCTAGAATCTCTAGCATAGATGGACTTGATACACTATATTGTTAATAGTTTACCAGGATTTAAAACCCACATTACTCACATCACTCTGCTTAGATGTATTATATTCTGTTCCAGTCATTCTACCTGTACTAGATTTGAGGGCACAGACAGTTATCCTGAAAATAACAGGATATAGTAAGGTAATCATCTTTAATTTCCTATTAACTTAATATAAAGCTCTGTATAACCTACACTGTTTTACCATGACTGATCGTAATAGAATCTGGTTTGTTAGATCGCTGTTTTGTATTGATAGATTTTATTCAAAGCTGTTGTGATTGATAGTAGGAAGTCTGAGAGTATAGGCAACTGCACTTAAGATGACAAGATTCACTGGAATATCCACTCTAGTTTATTACCTGCCTCTGAAGTTTTATGCTGTCTACAATGTTTTATTTTTACTAATATTGTTATGTACTGCTATATTCAATTATACTGCTATATTCAATTATGCCTGATGATATATACAATTCTATTGAAGATAATAAGAAACAACACAGTAATCATTGTAGATCACCTTGTACTGTGGTTTTATATGACTGTTTGGTTTCATGTTTTTATAGGAATTTGTTTTGTTTTGTCTTGCTATGTTTTGTTTTTCCCTCTAATACAGAAAGGATAGAAGTACATGTAGAGACTCATGCATGCATAGCTGTTTACACTCTCACTGTTTGACAATCTACTTTGTATGCTTTAATTTTGTAACTTGAACAACTATTTCTAAGAAGACAATGTGTAATTTATCAGCTAGAGATTTCTTACTGTTTATCTTTTTTTTTTGAAATTCTGTATTATCTCTACCTTTTACATGTTTTTTTCTCTTTAAATAAAAAAATTCAAAAAAAAGAAAGAAAAAGGTCTGTTTCCCTACTTCTCCTCCTCTATCTTTCATCTTGTCTTTATTTATATGAGAAATATAAATAAATTTGAGAAACCATGTATATGTAAGCTTGTATGTGTTTTTGTTTTTTGATTTAACATAATGGTCTCAAGGTGCATCCACTTTCCTACAAATAACTCAAGTTTACCTTTCTTTATGGCAGAGTAGTGTCCAGTGTTCATAAATAACATATTTTCTCTACCCATTCTTCTGCTGATGGATACAGGATGCTTCCAAGATATAGCTAGCATGAATTGTGCTTCTATAAAGATGAGTATCCATGTATCACTGTAAAATGATGTCTTTAAGTCTTTCAGAACGATATCTAAAAGGGACTAGCTGGATTCAATGGAATTTCTAGTTTTAGAGAGGTTTTGTTACTATTATCTATAATATATATAGAACTCAAACAAACTAGACTCCCCCCAAAAAAATAATAAAGTAAAATAGACAATCAAAAACTGGGCAGGTGAAATGAATACACTTCACAGAAGAAGTAGAAATAGTCAAATAGAAACATTCATCACGAACCATTAAAGAAATGCAAACTGAAACACCACTGAGCTCCCACAGTACCCGGAAAGAACTGCGATCATGAAGAAAACACCAAGGCTCGGTGCACACAGAGCCATGGCTCACTTTCAGCACCCCCAGCCAGCACCTTGGCTCCTTCCCAGCAGCTGCTCCTGGGCTAGTGGAGCAGCCCTGCCACCACACAGTGAGAGCTGGAGAACAAGAGAATTTATGTCCCTGAGGGCAGCTCTTAATCAATGCCAAATGCTGCCAGTATTTTACCGCAGTGACCTCGCCCCTGCTCTGGACAGCTCTGAAGTGCAATCAATGCTGTCTCCAGACTCCTCCGCAGGGCCAAGCCAAAGACAGCCACTGTGGGATCTTGCTGGCTTTTGCACACTCCCAGGGCTTCCTTTTCTTCCCAAGTCCACTCCTCCACCACTCTTTTAAGGTTTTTTTCCCCTTGAGAACACTTCTTAATAAATCCCAATGAGTGAGTGATGCTTGCCATTAGTGATTGATTCATTCACTCAACAAATAATTTAGTCTTCTCCCTGCCTTCTGAATGTGCTTGACAATCCCCGGGGGAACTGGGCACCATGAATACAGGAACCCATTTCAGGCCCTACCCTGATAACTCTGTTGTCACAAGGACCAAAGCCCACAGAGGGGGGCACCCGGAGAGAACAGAGAGCCATAGAGAAGTGACAGCTGCCACAGCATTGAAGTCACCCTCTGGAGGAACACAGACATCCTAAATGTGTCCATCCCTTACTGACTTCCAAGCAATATCCCAATCAGAGAAATGACGAGACCAGAATTGGTTAGGACATCAGTTGCTCTCTCTGCCCCTCCCTTCCTCTCAGGATCTCTGATGGCTGGACACTGGTGGAAGTGGAGAGATGACAGCTGCCTGCAAACTGGTGGATCTAGAGCCAGACTGGCTGAGCCACCCTGTCTGCTCAACCTCATTTAGGGCCTCACCCGTCAAGAGCTGCAGGTGCAAGCTGGCTTTGCATGGCACCAGCCCAATGAGGAAGCCACGGTGTGAGTGAGAAGACAGCAGCTGTAGGGGAAGTCACAGCCAGTCACCGGATGACACATGCTGCACTTCCCTGCACCTCCAGGGTAATGACTGTTGTTTGTGAAGCTGTCTTTCTCTGGAATCCACTAAGAACCTCTGCCAAGTGGGGGCTTCTAGTGGCCTGGTGAATCAAAATGAGGAGCAACACAGGAAGCTGAAACCTACATGGTAATGAGAAGAAGTCAGGGAAGTACTCAGGAAGAGTCGCTAAATAAGACCTGGACCTCATGTGCCATTATCTCCAGGCATAAACAGAGAGAAAAGTGCCTTCCAGAGAACTGATCATATTAAGAGAAATCTCTCCAGGATGCTTCCCACTAACCAGTAGATCATACATTTCAAATTATGGGCAGGAAAGCAGAGTCTTTATGTTGGTGTCAGAATTGCAGTTCTGAACTAATTGTCTTAGGAGTTTCCAACTTCTCCTTGTATCCCAGTAACCCCAGGTGTGAAATGGGGTAATGACACCTGCCCTGCACAGATGCTGTGTGGGTCAAGGTGGCCTGGTATGGGCTACTTAGCACAAAACTCACACCCAGAGGCTTCCCGAGGCTCACTGCCTCCTTCCTCTGCCTCCCATGACACTGCCTCTCTTCTCCTTTCAAAGCAGGCATGCACCATGTTTCCCCTCGTCTGTCTTCATTCCAGCATCCATTCAACCCTTGGTCTCCTCCATAGCTTCACCTTAATTGGCATGCGGTCACCTTTGAGTTCCCCAAAAGCCTCCAAATCCTTCCTATCTCATATCATGCAATGCCAGGTTAGCTTCTGGCATCACTCTCTCTAAACTGATACCAGGTGATGGGATATTTTGATGCAAAGGTTATAAAAACTAGACCGGGCCAAAAATTGCAAGTATATGGACTCTTGCACAGCACAAAGGAAGCTGTCCTTCATGGAGTTGGACTTTCAGCTGAAGGGACCCAGTAATTGCTCAAGGGAAAGTGATCAAGCTGCTACTCGCAGAACAAGGAGAACAACAGATTTTCATTGATTTCTTGGAGTGGGCTGAAGTCTGGTAATTTCCACTGGCCAGGAGCATGGCTTCATAAAATATTTGTTCTTGTGATGGACTTGGACCAGCAGATGGTCACAGTCCACTTGTCCCCATTGAATTTTCGTGTATCTGGCAATGTCACCCTGTACAAAGCTTTCTGGCCCTGTACTTGGTGGGTTAGCAGGTGGTCAACTTCACTCAGGAACTCAGTGCCTCGTACAGCTGGTGTCACCATCCTGCATAAATGTCCTGGATTATGATAAGGCTTATGGACTTTCAGGGCTTGTGCTACTGAAAAATGACACAATAGGAGAAAGGGGTAGAAAACCATACCAGCTCCAAATGGCAATGAGCCAAATTAACCCTTATGCAAAATATATTTTAAATGTTTCGCATGTCTATACAGAGAGCTGAGTAGAAATAATTTAAGCAGTGAGATAGCAAAGGAGACAGATGCAATCTGAAGAGAAAGATGCCAAGGCTTTTGTCCCATCTTAGTCAGCCATTGGACATCTGCAGAACCAGGTGAAAAGTCAGTATTTTCAGCAAAAGTGGCCTTTATGTCCCTAGGAAATAACCCAGGCAACTGTTTACACAGCCCACACATCAGAGGTGTTATTCGCACCAGAGCAAGTGGGAAGCTAACAATGTATTACCCAGCTGTGTGATCTCCAAAATTAGTGAGGTTTAAACTGACTAAGAGAAAGTGAATCTATAGGGCTTAAGAGTTTTTTAACTTGGGAACAATCTTTCATGTCATGTAAGCATTCTGCTTTTGTGATTTGATCTGTATCTCAAGATGGATCTGTTGAAACAGGACATGCTACAAACAGCAGCAGTTACTGTACCTAGGAGTTTGCTTTGTGGTCCTACCCTTCTGTCCCCAGCTTGTGGTCCCTAACTGTCTCATCAACTTCTGGATCTCCTCAATCTCTCAGAGCAGATTGTAAAATACCAGTTTAATGTGTTATAGCTAACCTGGACAAATACATCCCTAAAATTGTTTTTCATTGATAGAATGCCTTTTAGTATGAATAATACAAACATTCCACCCTATTTCCTCTACGTGGCCATGGTTTGTGCCCATGTGGGCTCATTTCTAAGACCACTAGGTGTGGTTTCTGCATGGGACACAGAGCAAGGTAGAATCAGGGGCTGCCTGTTCTACTAACACCTTCATAATTTTCAGCAAGACCTCATGTGCACTGCTTTGCTTCTTGAGATATCTTCCTGGGATTTAATGAGAAATCGCTATACATATACAGTTATATGGGCAGTTATGAAGCATGTCACAATTGTCCGTTTTTTATGAGGAAGGGTTGCTTTAATACAAATGTCTTCAGAAGTTATACATCTTAATCATAATAGCATGCTAAATATTTTATTCATGCTCATCAGATAATCATGAATAAAAATTATAAGCCCAGAGAAGACAGTTAGCACTTCTAAATGCTGAACATTTAAAAAATAGTGTCAAGGGACTGAACTAGGAATAAAATGTACCCAAGAGGAAAATTCAGAAACTTCAAAACATCTTTCTGTAAAAATAAGTAAATTAATAATAAAATAATAAAGAGCATTGCAGCTTAGAAGACAGGGGACAGGATAAAGATTTTTAAAATTAATGAGCTGAGATATTTTCTCCAGAAACATTATTTCCGTATCATTTAATCAGACTTGAGCTTTCTTAAATTGCCTTTGAAACAAGTTAATAAACAATAATTGTTTACCCTATTACAGTACTTTTAGGGAAGTGAAGTGTACTCCGTAATTTGTCCTTTCAAAGCAAAAAAATACAAGTGGTCCCACAGGCCTGATTCGAGACCAGCATTGAAGGATACGTGGAGGTAAAGTTTGTCCTCAAAGGTGTCAAAGGCATAGAAAGAAGTATCTGCCTTTCAGTGTGTAACTGGACGATGCACTACCAGGACCAAGGTCACTCCTAGGCCTTTACTTCTGGCCTCTAAGGATGTTTAAAAATAAATATGCGGGCTGGGCCAGGATATCGCTTAACGCATTAGCATTTGTCCATAGAAAACTGAGCCCTGGGGTGAGTGTAGAAAAGACTGAGATGATAGTTCCCCGGGCAGAGAAGATGAAGAGAGGTTTAAGGGAAACAAAAGGTTATGCTGAAATAGTGGCAGTTTGTTTACACAGACCATCAGGAATGGAGAGGAAGAAAAACACAAGGCAAGGAATCACCTCAAAAGCTTCATCCAGACCTGTTTTATAATTTTGCTAAAGGTAGTAATGCCGCTACCAGTGATCTGAGAGTGTCTTAACATACCAGGTAGAAACAAACTGACAAGGGGATTATTTTTTAAGCTAAAGATTCATATATCAAAGGCCAACCCCTCCCCCCCTGGTATTCAGGTACCTGGGAAGAGACCATTCACATAGGATAGAGCTAAGCAGAAGTCTTAATGTCATTGAAGATAAACCTAAAATAAAACAGGAATCAAAAGCCAAAGAAAGCCTCACACACTGGCCCACACTTTGATTCTCAGGAGTGATGTAGACAACTCTCTACTACTGTGCTTGACATACCAACAAAAAAAAAGGTATTACATTTTCAGAAAAAGGATACGCAATTATGCAGCATTTTTGGGAAATGGAATTTGGTTTTGCCCAAACCATTATACATTGTGACATTTTCTGCTTCTGGAAGAACAGCAAAGGAAGTGCAAAGCGAGGTATGAAATTGAGACTGGATCCCTGAGGAGTGTGTGGCAGCTCTAACCCTAGTTAAATGCTGGCTGGAAATGTGCACAAAATATCCAAGCATGGTAAAAGAGAGGACCAGGGGCTTCCCAGACAGAGAGAGTGATGAGGGAACTTGCTGCCTGTTTGTCAGAGTCCCTCTCAGAGACAGAGCCCTTGACTGAAATTTCATTTCCCAGAAATTTCAGATTCTTCTATATTAAGCAGGCACCAAACCATTCCAAACCAAGTGCTAAGATACATGAAATGTTCTAACGATTTTAAATTGCTCTCCTTCACTCAGGAAATGACTCCCAATCAACCTCCAATTCCAGAGCATATTAAGATGGCAAGAATTTTGTGAATATTAAATCACTGCGAATCATGCATGGTAATTTAAAACTATTCCAGACTAATGTTTGGTTGAGAAGAGTGTTCTAATTGGAAACATGATGGAAAAGTTAGTCTAGTTCAATGTTCCAGGACATATTGAAAGAAATTATGCCTACAATGCACTACCCAATCACACAATCTTCTTGCCTCTGTGCCTACCTCCTTACTGAAAAAACTGGACCCACCTTTGGTCCTTTTCAAGAAGCATTCCAGAGGGAACCTTGCTGGAAGGAAGCCATGCTGAAAGTGAGCATCCTAGACACAGAGATGAAATGCCCAGATGACCAAGGAAAGACTGAAAGGTCAAAGTTTGGGAAGCAGATCGAACCCAGGAAGGAAGATAGAGGCAAAGATCTAAGCAGCCAGATAAACTACCCAAGGAAAGCCAGCAGCAATAAGAGCAAGTCAGTAAGTAGTACAGTTGGCTATGAGCCAGAGGAAATTATTTCAAATGAACTACATGCGTGCTACTTCCATATGGTCCAGGTATGGATGAGGCAGTGAGCTGGTTGGCTCATAGCAACCATGCAAGTGGGTCATCATCCCTGAGACCATGGGACACAGCCAGGACTGCTCCGGGGATATGCTCGCAAAATATTTTTATGCACCTAGTACATTAATAACATGCGAAAGCCCACCTGAAGTACCAGTTGTCCCAGATGAGTAACCAAAATATTATATTCATCTTAAAACAATCCAGACACATTATATAGCCCAATCCAAGATTCTCATTAACTTCTAATAAAATGAGAAGCTTTTAAAACTGTGGCAGCATCAGAGGACAAGTCTATATCGGGCTCTGTCCCAAACCTTCCAGGGACACTAATTCTCTACTAATAAGGAAAAATCACAGAAAGGACAAATGTGTAAATGGAGTTGGGGAGATCACATTTTCTCAGACAAATAAGGCACAAGTAAACAACTCTGCTCCCGTGATGTATTTTCTGCCCATGATGTATATTAATGTCAAACCAGAGCTTGGAAAGCGGGTTCTAGAGCCAGAGCCTCAGGCTCATGAGGTTGTTTAACAGGCTGTGTTTGCATAATCCCCCACCAAACAAAATGTGAAACTAGGAGGGAATAGGAAGAAAAGGGGGACAAAGGAGTGATGGAGGTATGAAAATGATCAAAAACTATGATATGGGGATATATGGTTTTCCCATGATGAAATCCATTATGTGTGACCCATAAAAGAGCGGGGAAAAAGACGGTTTTCAAGGATGACTTCTGTGCCCCACTGATAATGTTCAGCTTTAATGGCCCTACAGTGAACTGTGGCATTGCCTCAAGGCCAAGGCCACACACCAGCTCCCTGTTCATTTGTGATTTACAAAGTGTAATTACATAGGGATCTACAGCTAACACTGCGTGAAACTCCAGTTTTCACTGGGTTTATTTCTTTACCTGAAATAGTCACAGAGTTAAGTAGCTGTTGACATGCCATGACTAGATTCAAAAAATACTTACCTATTATTTACTAAGTTGACTCTACAAATACTGTGTAAGGATATAAATAAATAATAAGTGTGAGAAAATAATAACATGAAAATTAATTTCTTCAGCTAAATTGGGATTTTTTAAAAAAGGAGATTATCCCTAGGAATGAAAGGGTGGGTACATAAAAAAGATGCTTCAGAAAAATCCCCAAGAAAAGGTCATCTCTTTCAAATCTTTGAGCTGATAGGGAGGAGGAAGAGAGAAGATATGGGAAGAAAATCTAGAAGTGTGACAGAGAAAATTCAGTCCTTACTCTTGTGGTCTAAGTCAGTGAGAGAAGACACCTCAGAAGCCACACATCAAGAATTACAAAGTGATCACTTCCATGTAACTAACCCAGGTATCCTATGGACGATTAGATCCAGGTACCATTTGGGGTAATAAATACATAAACCCTAAAGCTACTTCCAGGTTTCATGAACTACTGAGGTGACATAGGAACCTCAGCTCTGACACTGCTTGGAGGAAATTACAGCACTTTATAGTAACCCGTAAGGATCATATAAGCTGTGTGAGCTTGAAGACCTACACTTCAGGGGTTCAAAACTGCTAGAGGAAACCACAAAGTAGGTCTGTTTCCCAGCCTCACATCCCTTTAGAGCCCATCTTCCTTCATGACCAGCCCTTATGAAACTCTGTAAGGAAGTTGCAGTGAGCTGTCCACAGCTGGTGGTGCTGACCAGCCAAGACACCAAGACAGTGGTGAAGGAAATGCAAGACACGGGAAGCTGTTATACTCCACAATGGTTCCAAAAGAAGACATGATCAAAGAGCACCACCACCACTCACCTCTGAGATGCTGAGAACAAGTGACACTGAATTGTCAAGCAGCACCCTCACCTGACAGCTGTCTCTGGAAGCAACTGTTTCTGGCTAAGTAGGTGTATTAGTTACTTTCCTGTTGCTCGGACAAAATACTGGATACCTGCAAGGAAGAGACATTTGCTTGCTTCAGTTTTGGGGCATTCAGTCTATAGGTGGCTACTCTGAGACAGACAGGATATGGTGAAAGGGAAAGGATGGAGGAGAGCTGCTCACTCTATGGCAGCAAAGAAGCAGAGAGAGAGGGGGAGAGAGAAAGCTGGGAACAAGAATGTACCTTCCAGTTCATGCCACCAGTGATGCGCCTCCAACCAGGCCCCACCTCTAAATAGCTCATTCAGCTGTGAACTCAGCATGATCTAATCCCCACCCAGAAGCCCCACTTCTGGTCATATGAGATGTTTGGGAGAAATTTTAGAACCAAACCATAACAGCAGGAAAATTTATTCCTGAGGAATTTATGCAGCCTTCCCAGCCACACTAATGCAATGATGTCCTTGCAATATCCAAAAAGGAAAAGGGAGATCACTGGTCTCCTAATATGTATGTTAAAGATCCTCTGAAAAATTCACTGAAGAGAAAGCATAACTTCATATCACACAGTTTCACTGAGCTTAGAGATTGTGACACTTTGAGCAGATCCTACTACATCTTGAGTGCATTAACTCAAGTTTGGACTCTCTAGGCCCTAAGGTGTGACACCGGAAAAGAAAGCAAGACATGATCAATGAGCCATTGTTTTTATAACTGCTCCAAACCTCACCCGTAAACTATTACATAATAACATCCTCTCATAGGTGGTTATAAGTATTAAATTGTTTTTAAAATGTGCTTTTAAAATCTCCAGCGTATTATTAGGAAGACAGTAGATGCCTATTAAATGGAGGAGAACATATGAGGAGCCCAAGGGTCAGGATAATGTAATGTCTATTATAACATTTCTAATATTTTGCAGTTGTATTATAATTTTCTACTTGTGTGTCTCCTCCATGAAGCAAATCCATGTTAATTCAAATCTCCATACTTCTAACTTTGTCTATTGAGTACTAGGCAACTATGTGTTGCATTAAGTTTATTTGCATTTCCTACCATGAGACTTGGAGCATGATAAATAGCCAGGAGCAATGTAATTGTCAAGGTGGTCTCCAGTCTTCCTGCCTAATGCTAGAAACTTCAGTATAACAGCAGTAATTCCTCATTATTGTGCATCTCCTCAAATATCTCCTTGGCACTTGCCAACAACCTGATGCACCCAGTCCACCACACCCTGATATTACTGCCGTCCACTCACCAAGCTTCAAGGGAGAACCATGCTACAGACTTCAGAAGCATTTTGTTGCTGTGTGTCCCATGAGTCAAGCACTAGCAGAAAAAACAAACAAAAAAGAATGATTTGTTTTTCTACTCACACCTGTGAGCACAGGTGCTAGTTACACACTTTTGTTATAATCATTTTATTCCTGCCCAAAATTCAGGGATCACCAAAAGAAATATTCATAACTTTTCTGTGGATTTCAATATGTAGGATTTGAGGAGTTCTTTAGTGTTTACTAGTGAATCAGTCCATAGTATATACTGAAGTATAGCAGAAATTGGATGGCATTTTCTAAAGAAAATACATTATTAAATTTTTCAAAAAATTAAAATCCTGGGCCCGGGGATTTAGCTCAATGGCATAAGCGCCTGCCTGGCAAGCACGAGGTCATGAGTTCGATCCCCAGTACTGCAAAAAAAAAAAAAAAAAATCCTACCAAGTCCAGGAATTGGTTCATTATTTCATGAATGGCTACTTTACAATTCAATCTATTGCCTCTAAAGTAACCATCTCTAGACACTTCTTTTTAATCCTGTTCCCTATGCATAATTCCAGGTTGACAGAAAAGCCCATACACAGAGTGCTAAATAGATTATCAGTACAGAATGAACACTCTCACTAATCTGCATATTTATAATCAAATATGCCTGCAGTTTTTTTCAGTCCCACATTTAAAACTGCAGCATACAAAAAAAAGGTGTGCAACAAGACACCATATGACACAAATGCCAGGTCATTGATATGCATGACTAGAACTGAGATCAAAAGATGCAGTGTTTGATCTTGAACCTAGACATAGTTTCATAGTAAAAGATGAGTTTTTAGGGCCTTTGATGAAGGTAATCAAAGGTGGTGGGAAGACCTTTGGTGTTTGATCAGATCATCATGGCTATTCCATTAAACCTCTTGGGGGAAAACTCATTTCACAGAAGCATGTAACCTACATTTGCTGCTAATATCAGACA
Source organism: Hydrochoerus hydrochaeris (assembly GCA_004027455.1). Classification (NCBI taxonomy): domain Eukaryota; kingdom Metazoa; phylum Chordata; class Mammalia; order Rodentia; family Hydrochaeridae; genus Hydrochoerus; species Hydrochoerus hydrochaeris. Next base: position 54,052 of record PVLA01003712.1, read on the forward strand.
CTGTTGGAAGTATCCGTACTAAGCTGTGACTAAGCTACACTACAAAAGTGAAAAAAGAACTGAGTCCTCACCTTTGTAAAGACTGAACAAATATTGAGAAAGAGCTCCACCTACTGGAACCTGTTTCCCGACATCCAGCTAAAAACAGAAAAAAGCAGATTCGACTCAAGAACACAAAGTTACTCTCAAACTTTTCTGAAAACTTTCATAAGGGCATAGGTCAAACAACAGGTGACTGTCTTAAAGTCAGTTGACCCTGTGATTTCAGGTCACAATAAGCGGCAGGCAATTTTTTCAGCAAAGTCAAAAGAAATTTTTTTAACTCATTGACTTCTTTCATCCACTGTGGTGTAGAGTGATATTGTAGCAACCAGAAACAGAATTATACAGAAAACTAGGACATTCTATACCACATTTCTATGAAACCAAGTAATAATATGTAGTATTTGTGAAAATCTTTAGTTCAAAAAATCTTTCTATATATATTATCATCTAACAATATTTCCAGGCTTAATACTCAGCCCAAACACACCTATATTACATATTTAATTATGTAATTCCACTTGGTGATTGTCTATGTGGTACAGCTATTAGATATTTTTAACATTATCTTTGATTTTATTACAGCCCGATTTAAATAAAATTGAATTGAAAAGAGAATATTTAAATAATGTTCAATTAATAGATAAGCCTTTTTTTTAATCAGCGATCAAACTCACAACCTCACACTTGCCAGGGAGAATGAAATACCATATTCCAGGGAGCTAACACACAGACACGATTTTCTCTAACTCTGGAGAAACTTCAATTTCTTCATCCAGCTGACTACTGAACACTAACTACTAACTTCCAGAAATGCAAAGAAGATAAGGAAGAAAAGAAACCTAGAATCCTGTTCAGTCACACATGTAAAGTCCCGTGTGAACTCTAACTGAATAAATCACCTAAATACAAAAGGCAGAGCAATAAAATTAATTTTAAAATGTAGACGACTTGTGTGACCTAAGGACGGGAAAGGACTTCAACAACCTTTAACAGCACAACCCCCCACCCCAGAAAAAGGTAAAATGTTTATGAATTAATGTTCATCGAAATCATTTTCAGTTCAACAAAGAATACAGTGGGGAAAATTAATAGTGCAGCGACATAAGGCAAGAAGATATTTACCATGTCTCATCATGATCTAAGAAACTTCTAGATGCAAAATAAACAGATGGCAACCTCCAAGAAAAATCAGGAAAGGGTCCACCAAAAGCAATGTCCGATGAAGAAAATCCAGAAAACTAATAGAGACATGAACAGACGTTCAAATCTGTGGTTTCAGTGTGGGGTCACCGGCTCCAAGGCAGGAGCACCATGGCAGAGGGGCCTGGCAAAGGGCAGGGCTCGCCTCCTGGCACCTGCAAGCAGACAGAGCAGAAGAGACAAAGACAGGGAGACCCTCCAATGCCACGCCCCCAGGACCCACTTCCTCCAACAGGATCTGCGCACTCTGCACCCGTGATCCAATCGCCTTCCCCACCCCTTTCCTGTGTCTACTGAAGGCCATTTTAAATCTAATCCATAGCAATCTTTAAATAAAATCTACATTTTTGGCTACCTACTCTGACCCAGGCTCTGACTTAGTCCCCGTCGTATGTGTTAATCTTCCTGAATCTTTATAACCACATTTACTATGCCCACTTTACAGCCAACTCAAGAACCCAAAAGCTTGGGCAATGCCGAGCTTGCCTGCGATCCCAGAGCTGCAAACAGTTAACTTGGCAAGAAAACCATGTTTTCAGTCTCAGAGACCAAGATCGTTCCTCTATTACAACAGAATCCTCTCCCATTTCTCCCCACACCTCACTGCATTACTCTAGTGGGCCCAGGAAAGAAAATTCACTTTTTTAAAAAAAAATTTTTTTAATGGTACCAGGGATCGAACTCATGACCTTGCCCTTGCCAGGCAGATGCTTTGCCACTGAGCTATATCCCTGGTCTGAAAATTCACTTTTAGGAATAAATTACATTGCTTCTGCAGTAGATGCATAAATCAACAAGAAAACCAATCCCTTTGTTTGGAAAACCACATCAATGTTTTCTGATCATCCAAACATAGGACTCTCTTTTGGAGACAAGATTGAGAGGAATTTTATGCTTTTCACAGGCAAGGGTGAGAGGAAGTGAAGGAGTCAGATTTCAAGGATAAAAGCAGAGAAAAATAGTCAGGGATGTAAAAGGGGAGCAGGACCATGGCAGAGCCCACGAAAGGATTTGCCAGGATGAGTGACTGTAGTGTAGGGAGGGATGGTGACATATTTAGGACAGGACGGAGACTTAGAAATCTAGATGAGGTGGTCTCCCATGCCATCCTGTTCTGACCCCCAGGACCCCAGTCCTCTGGAACTGTCCACTGTGTGTCACAGTCAGGCCTGACAGGCATTGCTGACCAGGTGGGACCTTTCCTGACAGATTCCCCGCAGTCAGGACACGTGAGGTAGCACAGGGACACATGCATGCTCAGTTCACTGCCCACACTGACCACAACTCAATCTGGCAAGATCATTCTATTCTAGAAACCAAATTTCCCTTGTGACTTCACTTGTCACTCACCCACTCACCACTTGTCGAATCACCCACGAGAAGTTGCCCCCACCTGTACCTTAGAACAGAGCTGACTCCATGATATGTTTTGAATGTGCCCAAAGATTCAGGTCTTAGAATTTAATGCTCACTGTGAGATATTCAGAGGGTGGAAACTCAACCCAACTACTGCAATTAGAGGTCAGACCTTCAGAAAGTAATAAGGATCTCAGACAAGACTGTTGGCATGAATCCCCCACTATGAAATTCTGGTAGCTTTGGAAAAGAGAGGCCACAAAGAGACAGAGTGTTTCCTGTGTCTTGCCACTTAATGCCTATGTCACCTCTGGAATTATGCCAGCAAGAAGGCCATTACCAGATGAGACCTGCACTTCAAGAACCATGAACCGGAATACAACCCTTTGTCTTTATAAAATAACCTGGCTCAAGCACCTTCTTACATAACAACTCAACTAATCCACTAAACCACTGGTCAATCCTCTTGTAATTACTATATACTTATTTGTACTTTTCCTACCATGATTTCATGGTAGGAGAAAGAGAGGGAGATTACACAGCCAAGGTAACCCAGCAGAGTGCATCTCACGTCAGTCTCACTGGTTACCCTGACCCATTTGGTCCATGTAGCCTGGAGAAATACCAGAAAGTCTTCCCAGAACAGAAGATGCCTGAACCTAACACTGAAACAGGAAGAGAAAAGGGAGGAAAGCACCCAGTCAGCAGATAGCAGTAAAGGCACAGGAAGAGGAACGACAATTGTGTACCTGTGGTACAGGGAACATAGAGCTTCTGCCCATAGAAAACTGGCCGGGGCTCACTGCGACACTGAGAAGTGTGCACTGCATCCTGAGAGTGACAGGAGGCCACTGAGAGGCATTAAAATGAAGACTCATCAGGTCTGACACATGCTTTCCTGAGCTCTACATGTGACTGACTATTGGAAAGCCTGATGAGGGATCTTATCCTAGCTTTTTAAACGATCAATATAAAATGACAATGGTTTTTTTAAAGAAATCATATTTGGTCACTTTTTCTCAAATGATTGAGCATATTCCAGGAAATATATAATACAGGTAACATATTAATTTTCTAGGATAAAAAAGACAAATTTTCTAGGACACATACATCTAATTTTTAAAAGCACATAGAAACAAAACATCACATAGAGAAAACAAGGTCATAGTTTAACAGAAATCCAGGATACTAGGCAGCAGAAAGACATCCAAGGAGAGAGGAGGGAGAGTGGCATGAAGGAGATCCAGCGAGGAGTGGCAGATGGGTGTCCAGGGGTTGTGGCTTCTGGTGCCACAGGAGCAACATAAAGAACTGAGCAGAGGCGTGGATAAATCAGAAAAGTACGGTCTCCCTCTAGGCTACATTTATAGGGATAAATGGAGGAGCAAGGGAACTGGCTGCAAAAATTAGATCCAGTAGAACCCTCGCCCACCCCTGAAAGAATCCCTTCAAATAGTTTATATCTGTGTTCCTCAGACAGCATCAAGAACTCTCTCCTATGCTCTCCTAAACCTGCTTCACTTTTCAGTTGTGCATGCTCAACTGGTTGTTCACTAATCTCTATATGCACAGAAATCACACACACGCACACACACACATGCACACAGTACCTGAGCATCTGTCAAGCATGTTGCATCATCTCCACATTTCAATTTCCTAGAGTACAGCTGGCTCCCAACTGCCCTTGTTATCATTATAACCAACCAGAAGCTTTATGCCAGTGAGTGTTTAATGATGAATCAGTTTTCAACTTTTCAGCAAAATCAACTGAAACACAAGCTCAGATGGTGGAACATAAAATGGAAAAAAAAAAAACTCTCCCAAGACATCCTTCCTCTGTTATTCTGATGTATCCAATAGCCCTTTCACAAAAAAAATAGTGCTTCCGCCTTCCCCACACCAAATCTTAACAACATACAGACAGGTAACATCTAGCTATGGTGAGAATATAAAGTGAGATATAGGGAGACTGAAATAAATGGTCCATCTAGCCTCAAGGAGACCTGAGAGCAGGTTTTCAAGCCCCACTACTACTGGAGATGTAAAACAGGGCTATTCTCCTAGAGGACAGGACAAAAGCAAAATAGAACCAAAATAATTGATGGGTTAAAGGACTAGACCAGCTACTAAAGCAGGAAATCAAGTGTAAGGAAATGAGAGAAGACGAGAAATGAGACCCCAGGATACCAGCTCAGAACAAGACTGCCATCAAATCTGACTTTCAGTTGCATCTCGGAATTGCGTTGAATACCCAGGACACGGAGCTAGCGTATCACCATATGCATATCAGCATATCACCACCTCTGTAAGGAAAGATCCAGGTGCCAGCTGTGAGAATCAGAGACTTCAGAGACACAGAAACAAACAAGGACCCACAGCAAGAAAGGCTGGTTAAACCACACAAACTCAGATTTCAGACTGAGACAAAATAGGCCCCAAGCTACTGAGCACAATTTCAGCCACCATCACAATCCTGGCAGTTTCCAGCAAATGCTTCAGGGACCAGGACAGATGGGCAAATATGATTGTGTGTTTTAAGGTGGAGTGTGGGGAGGAGGAGAGAAATCCTGTCACTACCCACTTGTGCTTGAGCCCACAGATACAAATCTCTGACAATACCATTCTTGGAAACTACCCAATATCACTAAGTCATGTAAATCTCACTCTGACCTCTATATCCATGGCTTTTCTCCTTGGAACAATATTCTATTTTAAGACCTGTGAGTTTCTATCACCATCACAATATGAATCAATGCTAAGATGTAAGTGATTTAAATGTAAATTTGGTGAAAGCACAGTGTCTAATAGGTGTACTAGGAACTATTGATAGGACTGTGTGCTTCAGAACGCAGGAGGCAGAGTATACTGTTCACAACACTATCAAACTGCTGTCAAACCCCTTCAGATCCTGCCTTCCTGTTTCGATTCCAAGTATTGAGAGTGACACTGAGAAACTAAAACTCCCCAGAGAAATGTTCCCGGGAACATGAGGAGCCAAGGAACCCGGTGTTGGGCAAGGGCTGACAAAAGGAGATGCTTATGCCTGATGCCAGACACCCAGGGCTGTATGAGCATTGCTGTCAGTCACAACGATGGCACATGTGTGGGAGAAACTTCTGGAGCCTTCCATATAGCTTTGGAAGACCAATGGGTGAAAAGTTAAATAAGTCAGATTTTTCACTTACCAACAAAAGGGGGGAAAGTAGAGAAGGAGGAAAAAAGAGAAAGGACCTTTGAACAATTCAAATTGAAATTCAAACTGAAAACTGAGAGGACCAAAGTGGTAAATTAATACATCATCAAGACTGTAAAATGCACACACAGGTCTATCTGTCATAAACAATATGGCGGGTCTTCTGGGAGTGGAAATGATTCCTAATGTTCTTTCTAGCTCCAGTGTATTAGGAACATTCACTCACCCTCCTGTGTCCTCCAATATACAGTCTACAAAACAGATGACAGGAAATAAATCAAATGCTTAGGCTCAATAGCCCATAGAAATAAGGATAACTTAATTTCCTTGAGTGCAACATGACTCACTCAGAGTGTTCATATTTCAGCCCTTTTTTCTGTAGAGTTTGGAGAAATTGTTATGAAAATGTGAAGTGCGGAAGAGGTGAATGTCACTTAAAGTTAGAATTGCCTCATGCCTCTGCACTGCAGTAGTAAAAGCTTTTGTCTGTGTTCCAGGTCTGGTTTATCAAAATGAAAGTTGTTTAGGGACTTAGGTAACCACATGATCCTTCAACCGAGAAGACTCACAGTTGTAATTCTTTCAGAAAAAATTTCTCTCACATGAAACACGATCTCAGCACTAGGAATCCATTTCATTTGTTTAAAATGAATAGAATACTTATGCATCTCACATAAACGTAATACTGAATAAAGCTAATATATTACACATTGTATTTGAACTATAATGAAGGACATTAATTGGCAAACACATTACAGTATGAAATAGGAAATAACATAAAACAAAACATTTTTTCACAGAAAAATTTCCCCATATTAGTTCATCAGACCTCTGGTTGCTTTCTTGCACAATGTGTAATTCTTGCATAACAAGAGTGAGCCATCCCTATATGTCGGCAACTTCTAGAAAGGTAGTCTGGTCCTTGGGAAGAGTTTCCCACATCCTTGAGTCCTTCTGAGCAGGGCTGGAAGGACATGCAGATAGGCTGACTCAGGATCAGAATCCCCCCATCCCAGCAGACAGAAGTACCAGCCTAGGAAGATGTGTACGCTTGGTGAGGAAGACCGTAACTGTTTCCAGGATGCTGATCCAAAGAGGTAATGAAAGTGAGATGCAGAGCTGATCATCAGATGCATATAACCTGGAACAGTAGTTCAGGGAGCACTTTATGGTTTTACCAGTGAGGTTTGGAACCAAAACTCAGACTCTGATAAGGAAGCCCAGAGAGAAAACACCTACATCTCTTCAGGTAAGATTGGACTATTATTCCAAATCTTACTAATCAGCAGTTACATTTACCTTGGCTAGATGCCGTGAAAGTCTTCATATAGTCATTGAGTCCTCACAACAATTTCATCAGGTGGCAACTACTATTCTGCCATTTTGCAAATAGTATGACTAAAAGTAGTTCAGTAATTTTCACAAGATCATGAAACTAGCTCATGTCTTTCTGATACCAAACTCTATGCCAAATATGTCACCTAAGAAGTGAATTGGCCAGTGGAAAAACTGATTCAGAGCTGATTATACTTTGGCTTAGGACATTAAATATATAAATTTGTTCTACTTTGTCCAGTCCGATTCCTGACTGGACATATGGCCCCCTGACATATGGCATACATTCAACTGTTTTAAAAAATTAAGTTATTTACAAACATGAATTGAGAATTTCCTAAACACAAGGTGCTCTGCTGGGATTCTAGCATGCCTCCATAAAAGCCAGACATGCACCATGTCTGAGGATGATCATAAAACTCAGTACAATGATAACATATGTACCTAAATAAAAACAAAAAAGTACAAAAGCAAAGGAGACGCAGGAAAAGGCCAGGCTGTCTGCAAACCCGGGAATAAAAAAATGAAGATATACACAAAAGAGGATGAAAACAGGCTCGGGAAATAGCATGACCCAAGACATATTATTCTGGGTAAAGTGAAAAGTAATATGACAAAAGTTATGAAAAGTAAGTTTATAAAGGTAGATTTGGGACCAGTCCTAAAGAACCCACATTTTTTATAAAAAAAAAACAGGAAAGGAATTGGGACATCATTCCATAAACCTCAGCTAAGGAATTTCACAACAACAAGCGGAGCTAATCGTCTATGTTAATAAAAAGCCGTGGTGGGGGAGATGTTAGCCAAGGGGTTCTAACATTTGTATAGCATGGCGACTACAGCTAATAGCAATGCATTGTGTATTCTTGAAAACTGAACAAAATAGGTCTTAAATGTTCCCAACATCCATGTGTAACTGAGGAAGTTAATTCGCTTGATTTAATCATTTCAAGGTGTACACATATATCAAAATATGGCATACAATGCCACAAACATATACCATTTTGTTAATTATACTTTAATAAAACTATGGAGAAATTCTTAAAAATGATAATACAAAATAAAACAATGGGCCCAATGCAAAGTAATAAAATTTAGTCAAGTTTACTTGAATAACCAGCTGCCAATGCCCGTGAGATCTTTGGAGGACTTTTTCCAAATTTTTATTTGATTTGTTTGGTCAGTTGGTTGGTCAGTCAACTGGTTGGTTGGTTTAGATATTTTCACTCTTAGAAAACACTGTTTTAAGATAAATAAATACATAAATAATATGTATATACAAGACTTTGTTGATTGAAGAAAAAAATCCCAAAGATTTTCCAAACTTCGATAAACTGAATACAAATGTGATATGCGGTCTTCCATGTATGCACAGGAAATGGGGGTAATATCAGTCTCATTGACTTCACCAAGTTAAATGTTTTTAAAATAGTTTGCTATACTGACTCAAATAACTGAGTAAAAAGTTTCAGTTAGACATGAAAAATAAGTTGACCTCAGGAAAATAACCAATAAACTTGACCCTGTCACAAGGCCATCTTTGTTTGGTTTTCTTACTTATACAAAGCTCAGTAGCCCCCACCCATAATCAGAACACAGGCGGTTCTTTCTATACCAGATCCCTGTACCCAAGGGGACAGGGAGGCTTGCACTGCAAGGTCACTGCCAAGATAGAGACGGTGGAGTCCTGGCATAAGGAGACTGAACACAGGAGTCTAAAAGGGTATCAGGGTAAAAACAGTTTTCTAGTCTCAACTGTATCCTATATGATGATGCTTTTTCTTCTCGGTAGAAAAGTTCAGTGCAAATAGTAGATTCATAGCTGATTGTCTTAATTTAATTGTTCAACAGAGCTAGAAATTTGTTTTCACTGCAAAAGAGAACAAGTCATTTGTACAGATTTAGCATCCACTGGTTTGGGACTTCTCCAAGTCTTCTAATGGTTTTAGTAAGTCTTTTAAAGAGCATTGATGATAACCAGTGAATCAATTGATTAACCAGTGAAGTTAATTTATTCTTTTATTTATTCAGAAAGTTTGGGAAGCATTTACTGCAGCCCAGCAGAAGGCACCGAGCGTATAAAGATGAGTAAGACAACTCCTCCTCTTAAGGCTATGGCTTAGCAGTGGAAATAGCACTGAGGACCTGTCCTGTCCTATTTTAAGCTAAAAACCGTGGGTGTAAATTAGGAGAGGAGATGTACAGAGAAAGGGTTGGAGAGAGAATAGAAAGGAAGGAGGGAAAAAGGAAAAAAGAGAGGGAGGGAGAGAGAGAGGGGAAAACCACAAACCATCCTATTGTCCTATCCCCAAGACATTTCCAATCTAGTTGGAGACACAAATCATAAAATCAACAAAAGTGACAGTTTACAAACTTGGGAATGAAAATTTGGGTTTCAAAAGCCATCAGAAGGAATACACACAAGGTCTGAACTTCAGTATCTCTGGGTAATGTGTTAGCTGCTTTCCCTGTCAGCCAGGAAATTTGAGTGAAAAAGTCCTCATTAATGAGTCTCCCTCTGAAAGCTGAGTTGAGGTGCTAAAAGAGCTCTCCACGCTCGCACAAAGCAATTTGTACACATTTGAGAAATGATTCTGTAAGGAAAAGCTTCAAGAACATCATTACATTTGGAGTGCACCTGCTGGGCACCAATCGTTGGACATTATTAGACGATAGCTCAGCAGCCAATGAGGTTTGAAAGTGTAATTACTGTGTTTACGCTCTGATGCTTTACCAAATTTTTATGTTGTAAAATAGTGACGTTTTCTGTATGATTTTAGCCCTGCTCTTTAGGCTGAAGTCCATTTGCTTTTTCTGATGTCATAATGAATTGAAGGTGGAGATTGTAAAGCATTTGGTCAAAATTTTCCCTGGAAGATAAACAGAAGGGAAGCAAGTCTCTGAAAAATGCAAAAGCCAGCAACATGAGCTATTATGATAAATGCATGATAAGTGAAACAGACAAATAGATATGGAGAGATGTGACTGCTTGACATCACAGTTTGGGCTAGAACAGTTTTGTTTTTCACAATACAAAATCACAACTCATGACACAAATTCAAATGTGAAGAAAGATGCCAATTCTTTATTTTAAAATTTGCAATCACTGAGAAGGTGGATGGAAAAAGAGCTGAGATATGGTTATGTAAGGTACCACCTCCCCATGAGGAATGCAATCATTATGTACTGCAAACATGCAATTAAAATCTAATAAAATAAATTTATGTAACCTAAGCCCATTCGCAGGAGATCCAAGCCCAGTCATTACTGGAACTTGCTTCACACTCTCACATTTGGAGTCATGGAACTTGAGGTGTTGTGACAAAAGGATGAATACACACCTAGGGGGAGAATTCTCTAGCCACAGTCCTCAGCAGTGCCAGCTGAGGCTGACAGGTCCCTGCCCACCTAACCTGAAGTTAGCAACAGCTATCTGCTTGTTTTCTGCTTGGGCTGCAGAAGACTTTGGGGAGGCTAAGTCCTGGGCCCATGTCAGGTTCGTGCTGCTTTGCAGGACCCTTTTCTCTGAGGTCTGGCCATCTCCACCACATTCAGCTAAGCACAGTGACCCCTGGTGTTCTCTGATCCATCCTTGTTCCCTTTCTCCCCTGACCCTGACAAGCAAAATCCCCTTCAGAGAGCCCAGGCTCCCGGGAAAGGAAAAGCCAGGAAGACAAATGGTTCTTTTTCTTTTCAACCAAACATCAATAATGCCCTTATACAGCAAGTGAGCACAGAGCCCAGCTACCTAAAAGGAAAAGGGGAGTGAAAAATACAGGAAGAAAAAAAAAACATAATCAATATCTCAGTATATTATCCTGCACAAGGAAACAAGATCATTCTGCTTTGGGAGAAGTAGAAATGGATATGATCTAGGATCTTGGAAATATTTCTCATGTTTTTTTAGTCAGTGCAAAGTGGAACATACACATAGGGAGTGTGAGAGAAGACCTTGTCTTCATGAGAAACAAAAAGCCCTAACTCTCTTCCCTTATTCACACAGGACAGCATTGCAGTGAGTGCAGACCAGAGCCGGCCTGGTCATTTCTTTCTACTTCACAGCCAAGCCAACCATTCACGTTTCCTTGAGATTCCCATGCAAAAAGATGATGGAATGACACAAAGAACAGCCCCCTACTCAATTACAGAGAGCAGGGTGCTCAGGGGCCCCCAATCATGATTTCACACTAGGTTAAAATCTTTGAGAAAGGCAGAATGGACACAGGACCAAAACTTCCAAACTCAGGTGCAGAGGTATCCATCTCAGGTAGAAGAGAAAGCCTTAATGACCATTTTAATGTGAAAAATTATGGGTGTGTGACCTAGGGTCACCTGTGGAATGACTGCATTTCATTCTGAAACTTCTTTTGGGTGAAAAAGATGAAATAATTTTAAAAAAATATATATATAATCAAAAATCATGTGAAGCAAGATGAGCGGTTGGCTATAAGCCAGTCTCTCCACAAGCCATTCAACAGCAGCCTCCTGGGAAATTTGTCTTGGCTGGTACAGAAAAGCTCATGGAGCCAAGGTCCTGTCCCTAAAATGTGGGCAAAGATCAAATGCTACAAAGACATTTGTGCGATCTGCCCAGGGAAATTCGTCCCAGTGGTTGGCACTGGTGGGGGGGGGCTTAATAAATATTGGTTGAATGAGTGAACAATTGTGCAACTGAGTAAACAGCTGAACGATGAAAGGCACTCTGGAGAAAAGAGTTCCAGAGGTTCCTTTTCACAAACGCAGCGTGAGCATGGAAAAGAGTACCGTAGGACAAGAACAAGGACAAAGACAAAACCAAGGAGCAGCTAACTCCTGCACACGCATATAGTAGTACAGCTCCACTGGTAAAAATGGGAAGATTCTGGTGAATTTTTAGCAGCTGAGTGACTTGATTTATACTTCAACTCTAACTACTACCTTTAGAATAGAATAAAGTGGCAGGTAAAAGACAAGTAGAATGCTACAATAATACAGGAGACAGATGGTGGTGATTTGGACCAGAGTGAGATTGGTAAAGGAAAAGACAAGTAAATGCATCTGTCCTGGTCAGTATTTGCGAGAGAAACAGACTTAACACAGGAGACAGAAATTTACAAGATGAGCTGACAACTTCTGCCCACAGAGTCAAACGCGGAAAAGTGCAAGAGCTGTGTCTGGATGAAGAATCCAGGCGAAGACCTGGAGCCCATGGCCCTGTCTGATACAAGCAGGTCCCTATCAGGAGGCTGAGGACACTGCGATGGAACACTGAAGGGACTGTGCCAGAAAGCCCAAGGGCCAGTGCTGGAGGCCAGAGTCTGCACTGCCAGCCACAAAGCAGTGCTGGAAGCTGAGGAATCTGTGCTGAGAGCCAGGAGATGAAGCCCAAGAGGAAGGCAAAGAAAACAGCCAAAGTTCTAAGAAAAACCACAAAGAAGCTACTTCAAGGAAAATCACCTGAAATCCTTCCCTCTTGTTCTCCTTTTATACCACTTCAACTACAACCATCCCTAAACTGAGTCTTCCACACCCAGAACCATGCTGATTCAATTCAGCTGGGCATTCCCCACTCAAGTTGAAAATTAATTTATTAACACCACAGCACCCAAGACATTTTAATGCTAAATTTTGATTCGAAATTGAAGATGAATGTGGAACATTCAAAGGAAGCTGTCGAGAAGGCAATTAGCTATAAGGTTCTGAGTCCAGAAGTAATACCTAATGAGAGAAAAAATGCTTGGGATTGTCAGCCTAAATTTGGCACTTAAATCATAGAAAAGATCAAAAATTAGTGAGGGAGAGAGTATAGACAACCATATGATGGCGCTGAACTGTAGCATAGAAGTGAAGAGAGTTCAAAAGTAGCACGAGGAACTTGGATGTGGCATGGCTGGTAGTGAAGAGAGGCCAGCAAAGAAGAGAGGACAGGGGTGTCAAAGAAATGAAAAGAGGAGAATGTTACTAGGGGTGCAGCAGTAAACAAATACTAAAATGTCACCCAGGATTTGGAGGCAGATTTATTTACATCAATGGGCTCTAATAGGGATTCATTCTCAAAGTATTAGGCCCTGAAGACTCAGGGAGGGTGGTTTTTATGGGTTTGCAAGTGGAAGTACAGAGGCAAAGTAATGTTTCAGTTGGGGATTGGTTCTTACAGTGTGCATCACAGTGACCAGCCATTTCTGGGAAACAGAAGTAACAGAAACGGAAATAAACTGGAGGTTACCAGGGCAACAGTAACTACCAGAAACTGAAATATACAGGCTGAGGGGACTCTTTTCTGCTTTAGGGGGAGGTCCAGTAAGGAGAGGATAGAGAATATGTTGCTGGACTCAGCAAGAGGAAGTCACTGTGCACTGTGACAAGCAATCTTAGCAGATACTGTGGGAACAGAAAAGGCATCAATACAGGCATCAATACTGAAGGCTATTCCCTTAATGACTCCATGTATACCTTCGTTAGTTCCATAAATTCTGTCCCCTCCTTCATTTTTTTAAAAAAACAGCCAAAACTCACTTTCACATTTGCCATATATCTAGGCATTGAAAAGAATAAGGTAGATGCACAAATACAGGCATAGAAAAGTGAGCAAAGTATATAGTTAAACCAAAAAAAAAAGTTGAGAGTCAAATAAAGATAAAACAATGAAAATAAGCATATATGCTAAAAAGCAGTATGTTGAAGGGATGCATAGAAATAATTTATAAGAAATACATAACAAATTGATAATAGTGACCAATTTCAAGCTTGGAACAATGAAGCATTTTCATTTTATACATTATGTCTTCATGTAACACAAATTTTACAAAAGCATGATTTTTATAATTAGAAAAAAGTAAGTTTATTTTTAATGAATATGAGGACTATAAAACACATGATCAGAATAAGTCCTTTTAACTCAATCATGATGGAAACTGACATTTAATTGGTCTCTAAAGTGTGGTCAGAGGCACTTAAACACTGAAAGAGCTCTGCAGAGGAAAAGATGCTCCATCTTTGCCAGAGAGTTAGAGCTCACATAAAACATCCTGTGCAGGGAAATCCTCCAAAACTTAATCATAAACTCCAAGTTTCCCACCCAAAAAGTACTCTTCAGTGCAAAACAGAATCTGACTTGAGAAGAGCCACAGATGGAAGATGGTCTTCAAACGTAAGTTTAAATTATTCTCCTTCTGTGCCTGCTTTTATGGGGAGCATTTGATTACTTTCTTAGTTCTAATAAATTACCAATAAGTACTTAGAGGGATTCGATGTTTTCAAAGCAGGGTCAGATGATTTGGGGTAGCCCTGCAACAACTAATAAATCAAAGATCTGAAACTGTAGAGTGTCAAAGTCAGTCTTTGCCATGTTTATGCATCTAACATGCACCTCGAGCTGGCTGAACAATTTCAGCACAGGAAAATTTTTCTTGCCTAACCTCCAGGGCAACAGCTGGCTTCCAAGAAGAAAATTTCATTATTGTGTGGTATGTGTTCAACAGCGGATCCTGCTTTGCTCATAAACTTGTCACTTTGAGTCTGAGTTCTGTATCTGTGGCTGAAATACAGGGCCAGAGTATCTGTACACTGAGAACCAAGAGCGGCAAGGCTTCCTTTCATTTGCCCTGACTCACCATCCAATCAGCACCAGTGACCTCTTGAGTCAGTCTGAGGGACATAACACACAAAGGAAGATGATCAATTAGCTCTGCACCCTTTGCCATCTTAAATTCTCACTCAGGTCACCGTCCAATTCTATCTATTCCCAGATATGTAATGTTTCTGTTTCAGGACACATTGTCATTTTATCTTTTCAATCCAAAATAGAATTGCCTGGGTTTTGTTTTATCAGTTTGCAAAATGTCTCTAATTCGCTGCTATCCATTTTCACTTTTCTCTTGCCTACCAAACAGCTGTGCACTTTGCATTTTTCCATAATTCTATTCTCTCATCCCTACTACTTCCTGACATTCTCAGAAGCAAGCAAAAGTCTTTTGGGAGTCATTCATTCAGTTGTTCACAAAGCTAGTAGAAACGAGCCTGAGAAAAATATAACTTTGTTAATGATTAGAGGAGACTTAGAACTCAAAAAGCCCAACTCCTTCATTTGACAGATTAGAGGCAATTAACCCCAGTAATAAATACATGGTCACCTGGTGGCACATACTGAAGATTGCTGAAACATAGGGCTATTACCAGAAGAAGTATATAGGTCAGCAATGATAGCACTGAAAGAAGCATCACGTTGGCCTTGTATTACAATTAGTTGGTACCATTCTTCTTCCTCTAATAGATAGAATTCTGGAGACCAAGAACTCCAATATGTTCATTTTACTTGTAGCACCTCATCTTACTTAATCAGGACTTGCCATCCTCTGTGTCTTCTGACTTATAGTTGGCTTTGTGTGACAAAAGGTTGTTCAGTAATTTACCACCACTTACAAACAAAACAGTTTCTAACAGGAGAATTGGTTCTTCCAGGTGATCAGCACACCGCTGGACAAATCACCATTTCAGGATTTGGAGGTACCATGCCTTAGTATAGCAAGTCGCCAACAATATCTCCATAAAACCGTGCAACAACATGTGAGCTGGTTTACACAGAAATGTGCACAGAAATGCAAACTGCAAAGTTGTTGCTCTTCTTGATTCACCTTAGTAAAATGGTTGCATATAGGGCTGAAAAAGATGCAGAAATATACACTTATTTTTAAAAGATTCGCTTAATGAGAGAAAGCATTTTTCTTCTGTTGCCAGTTTCTTCATTAATATTGTCAGACTGTTATAGAATTTTTTAAAACCAAGTGAACATTAATATTCACATAGGTACCGCAGTTTAGACCAAAGACTGGCTCCTCAGGGTAACCCCAAGCAGCCTTCCCAGACAGTGAGCAGTGATGGCAGGTTTGCTTTTCCCAAGTCCAAGGAGATTAAACTGAGAATCACTGAGATGGGGGACCCACTGCTTGTGGAAAGCTGGGAAGGAAAGTAGGGTTAGGAAGAAGGCTCAGTCATCCTTTTGACCTTCCTGAAAGCTCCTCACAAGCTGACTTCCAATGAGAGTGGATGAACCCCGGAAGATGCCAGAGTAACGCTCTCCCAGTGTGGCCTGATACAAAGAGAGGAGCAGGTTAGGTCTACAGACCACATCTGGGGGGAAATATTCAGGGGAGCAATGAAACTTTGCAGTATTTGCTGTTAATGATTTTTCAGGGGTGGGAGTTTATATTGTTTATTTGCTTATTTTGTAAAAGTTCTTTCTTACAGGTTGTGGCCAGGAAAATTCTAAATGAGAATAAGATGCCCACAGGCCAGTAAGTTAAAACCAAAGACAGCACCATCCTAAGGCTTACGGATTCCATGTACCCCAGGTGAGCATTCATTCCCAAAGCGACATGTGCTGAGGACTTCTAAACAGACCCATGCGTTTGCCATTCTTAATGTCCTTCGGCAGGTTCAGGGCACAGTAAGAATTGAATCCACTGAGCTAGTTTATTCAGTAATAAGTATTCCATGTTGGCTCTCTAAAAGTAAGAAATATTTTTACAGTAAAATAACGAGCCATAAGCACTAAATACATAATTGTGTGTTTAAACAGAAAGATCGCCGGAATTTTCAGAGTTGGTCTAAGTTGCTTTTGTTACTTGGTTCTCCTCCTCACTGGACGTGAAGCAAAGGATAGTTTCTCCCTGCGTTCTTCCAAGAGCAAGGAAACACCTCCCGCCTTCCCATCTGACTGGCCAGACCAAAGCTTGACCCTTAAGTCACAGGTAAGGTCACCCCCACTTCCAAATTTTACTGGATGAATCAGAGTTCTGTTTGCAAAGAACGCTGCTGAAACAGATGCAAAGTAAGGGTCACAGAAGCGTCCAGCTTTCTGGTTTGGGACTTGACATTGATTTTATAGCAACATCACCCTCTTACGTGCCTCAAAACATTTAGACACAGGACACCCAGTCAGTGGCCCCAGAGATCTGACCACAGCCATGCTGGAACCCAGGTGGCTGCATAAAGAAGCAATTCGCCCCCCACACTGCCTCTTGGTAAGTGCCTCTCTTGGGCCACAAGCCAGGAGGGGACCCAGTCAGCGTCTCCTTTGAGCCTACCGGTACACGGGCTGGGAATCAAACATCCCATTCCCCCATCCCCACACCCCCATTAGCAACTGGGGACAGAAGTCTGAGCATCTCTTGGAAGGATGACTGTATGCAATATAGCAAATATGGAGATCTCCTTCTATCTTCTATTTGAAAACAAATGTTGTTTTCAATGTTTGTTTCATTATGATTAATTATTTTACTCTTTCAATATCCTCTTTCCCTTGGTTTTATACTATTCTGTTTTTGGTTTGATTTCGCTATACCTAATTGGCTAGACGACTATTGTGAAGATAACAAGATACATTATGGTACCTATTACTGTTATCCTAGTAACCTGCTGTGAAGTTCTGTACCAGTTTCACTGTACTGTCTCGATTGGCTTTGTTCTGTCTTGTTCTGTTGTATTTCTACTACCTTCAAAATTTTAAAAACTTTAAAAAAACATGTAAACACAAAAGTTGAATATTCATGTAAGAAACAAAAATATGTTAAACAGTCTAAAATTATACTTTCTATTATGTTTATAATAGTATGCTGAATGATAAAAAGCCAGCAGAAAAAATGTCTTGACCACAAGTAAAATTATTTTTTAAGATATACTTTATATAAAAATAATTATAGCAATTGTGATTTGGTCTGGGGATTGTTGGTCAATTCCCCACTAATTTCCAAGTTTTTTACAATATGAATGAATGTCTTATATAATTTTTAAATTATAAAAATTCCAATTCTATTCTGCTTTACAAGTTCTTTTAAAATTTTCATCATTACCCTCTCCAGCATCCTTTTTTTTTTAACATCCTATGAAAGGAAATTTCCTATGCAGCCTCCCTGAATTCACCTTACATTGAGGTACAAATATTCTCCATGAGCAAGATAATGAAACAAAAATATCCTTCTATCATAAAAGCATACTCAGTGTATCAAAATTTGCCTTTAAATGCACTCCCTCATTAAACCTGAAGAGGTTATTTCTACTATTTTTCCCATAACCAATGTAAAATTCTAATGGGCTATGTAATTATTTCCTAGTTTTCAAGGCACTTTCTAATTTGTACATTAGTGACACTGAAATACTTAAGCTACTATTTTTGAGACAATATCCACCCCATATCACCTTTAAAGGGAACTTGTAATTCTACTCTCCTTTTATCTCCTAATTTCTCCAAGCCCAAGAGTCAACCTGGCTTGTAGAGTAGTTAATATTTTGTCTGAAATTTTTAGAGGTGTGTACCATCATGCCTACTTCTATTTAAGCAAAAGCTGCTTCTGAATTAATGTGCTCACTGCCCTGCAGCAGTCTCCCTACCGTCCAGTCTGCTGGCTTCGCTGCCACTGCTGTCACTGCATGCCTTCTCCCTTCGGATTTTGGAGCCCCATCAAATCAGCCTGTCATTTGCTTTCTTTAACCATGTTCAATCTCTGAAATCTGTCAAAGAAAGTAGTGAAGTGAATGTGACTAATGTGCCTTTCTTTTCTTAAGTCCATTCAGGCTGCACAAACCAGATGACTTACAAAAATGTATTGTTTCTCACAATTCTGGAGGTTGAGAAATCCAAGATCAAGGTACCATCAGACTTGGCACCTGCTGTCTGCTTTATGGACAGAACAGTCTAGCTGTGTTGTCTGGGGCTTCTTTTATTAGGGCATTAATCCTTACCATGAAGACTCAGCCATGATGGCCTCATCAACTCCCCAAAATTTCATCTTGTCATACCATCACATTGGTGATTAGTTTTGGTGTGAGAATCTGGAGGAAACACAGTCATTCAAACATGAGCATTTCTCATCTCCCTCTCTACAATTCTGGGGCAGAAAAGCCTTGGACAAAATGGAAACAAATACTTTCTGTGCAATAGCATATGTTAATTTCTCCATTAAAAGAATTCTTCGTCATAAACTCAAAGTTCTTTTCAATGCTATTTCTTTTCCCTTTCAATTAACCTTGTAGCCTAAGGCTAACTTTTAAAAGCTCTTCTGATTTACTGCCTTCTCACCAAACTATATTTTTTGCAAAACTCTGTGCTTATTGCTTCTCATTTCTCTCCAACATCTTGCTCTTCTGATTTTTTTCATTTAGACATTATCACTATGTGTTTCTCCTTTAAAATTCTTAATTGAGTGTGTCAGTGTAACAGTTGGAAGTATTTTGGTGTTTTAAGTAGTCAGACCTATTATTGCTAATACCACAAAGCAGTAGATGTAAAATCATCTTTAAAAGTTTTTCTCTGATTTATATATTTTATACATGTGTGTGTGATATTAACTGTTTGCAAAGCATTAAAAGCATATTTTGTGGAAAAGCATCAAAAATGTGCACAATTCTTTGCCCAAAATAATGAGGAAAGAAATATTCTTTTAAACACACGATGCTTAATCCCTCACCTGTAGAGATAAGAAATCCCTCCCCATAGTTCAAGAATATTTCACATGCACATTAATTTGAAGCACTAGAAAATATAGATTCAAAACATTGCATGCTACTTCTTGGCAAGAACTCTCTGTGGAAAGGAACAATTACTGAACAGAAATAAAATTCCAAAAAAGAGATACTGGTCATACCAAAGGGAATAGTTTGTTTGCAAAATAGGCACACTGGTCCTCCTCTCTCCCTGTGCCTTCAAAATAGTTCCATCATACAACAGCTCTGGGCTTTACAGCTGGATTTATTTTGACCTGTGAGACAATACAGGCAGAAACACAAAAAAATGTTCACCTTCTTTGCACTTAGGAATCTGCTATTGCCATGTGAGCTGCTCGGGCCATCTCCGAAATGAAGATAGGCATATAGCCAAGTCATCTCTATCACCTAGGAGCAGTGAAACAGTGTCAGAGCTGTAAGGGAGGCTGTCCTGTCCATTTTAGCCAGTCCAGGAATCTAAATCAGAAAATCTACCCAACTTAACAAGTGATTAAAAGAAAGGTATCTGCCATCTTAGAGCACCAGGTTTAGGGGTGGTTTGCAACAAACAGAACCTAACTAAGAGAGAAACTGTTTCCAGAATTAGAATGCTGATATAATGGGATCTAAGAAATGTACCACTGGCTCTAATAGTAAGTAACAATCAGAACTTGGAAGATGAGCAAAGAAAATTTTAACCAACTCTGAAAATTAACAAGCAAATAGCAGAGGCTGGAAAAGCAATGAAGAGCCTGATCTAGCAGGCTAGGAAAATAATACCCTATTTTATGTAGTAAAGAAACAATTGAAATCAGACATGGAGGTGCATGCCTGTAATTTCAGCACTCTGGGAGGGTGGCGTGGGAGAACTGCAAGTTCAAATCCAGCCTGGGCAACTTAGTGACTTAGGACTTAGTGAGACCCTAAACACAAAATTTAATTGAAAGACACAGTGAATGCTTAAATGTTTTAAAAATGTAGTATGATAAAAGACACACTGCCATTAATCCCCCTCAAAATATTTCCCTTAGTTTCAAAAATACTTAGCCCATCATTCTTGCCACTTTCTGAAGCAATTCTAGAAGTCCTCTTTCATGAGAGTCCTTAGTTGTGCTGGCATGGCTGCCTTAATGTCCTGAATTGATTCAAATATTTACCTTTCATGGTCATTTTGAATTTGAGGAAGAACTAGAAGTCACACGGTACCAGATCCTGTGAATGCGTGGATGAAAACATATCTCAGTGCTTTCAGGAGTCTCACTTTCCATTGGATGACAGGCGGTAGCTTCACTCAGCGTGTTTCTTACCAGCCCTCCCAAAGACGCTCAGGAAATAGGACTTCCGGTGTGTTCAAAGAGAGGGGGAGTATTTTCAAGGAAATAATGATAATGTTTCTTTTACTGTAATAAATCTTTTATTAAATACCATATATTTTGATCACACCATATTTTTAAAAAAATCTGGAGCTATAATTCAGTGTAAAGGCCCAAGTTCAACCCCCAGTACTAGGAAAAAAAACTAGCACTTACAGCAAACTTAAAAGATAAAATATAACTTAATAAAGCTGTAGTCCTGTGACAAGATGATTTCCAGGTAGAATGTTGAAAGTGTCAATGGATTTATTTAGCTGATTATAATAAGGCAAGCTAGTGGAAGAACTGTGTAATTTCCAGGCAGAATTTAAAGGCTACATAGCAGAGCCAGAATTTGATCATTATAATAAAGTTGCTTCTCATTTCTAGTCTCTCAATCCAGCAAAAGATTCTCTAGATAAGAAACAGCCTCAGAATGAAGATCGAATCAAGGTACCTTGCAAGCCCATTTGTCAACAGCCTCAGACTGAAGGCAGTGACTCAGGCCCTCCCAGATTTCCAAGTGTTATTAACATTATTGTCCTCCTGTCACCCGGCATGACTCCCACAGGAAAGAGACCCTTCTCAGAACTGCCCATAGAACTTCTACTGAGTATAGTAGGCCTGAATACAATTCTTCAAAATTTTTAGAGAGTGTTACTGATGAAATGATGCCAACTTGAACCAAATTGGACAGAGATAAAAAGGAAGAAAAACCTCTGGACTCCTACATGAGAAAAAAACAAGCTGGGAAAGTCTCTCATCTACAAACATTAGCCATTCTTATGGAAATCAAAGCTATCCTAGAAAGTGAGCTAAAGCCAGGAGGTACAATAGACCAAGTATCCACTCTCTGGGAACAGAACCAAACCAGGATCCCACAGGGAGTCCCGGGTGGCATGTGTCTGATTGGATTTTAGCATTGCTGTGGACTACTAGGTACTATATATGATTGCTATTATTTCTTTCTTTCCTCTTTGAACAGAAATATTGGTTGTGGTTATTCAGGCCCTACTCAGCAGGGGAGCCCTGTCACTTATCTTTTTAAATCATAACTCTTTGGATGAAGAGCATTCCGACCAAAGAAGCCCCGAGTGGATCTGACAGAGATCACAAGATCCTAGACTTAAAGTCTGATCCCATCATTAAGATAAAACTGTTCGGTTCCTAGAGTGGGAATACTTTGCCTGTGGAAGGTGTGTGAATAAGTGATTGTTCTGGTTGATAGCACTGCGGCCACAAATTCTTTCTTTCCCAGAATGCATGCCTCTTTGGAATGCGTTTTTGCAGCTGCCACTATTGAGAGGTACAATCTACTCTTCCATCCCTACCCTCTAGGCTTTGCCATCTGTCTTATTTTAACAAATAGAAGACTAGCAACTGGGACCTAGCAAGAACTTGAAAAGCACTTGTCATTTGGGCTTTCCCTCTTTCACATTGCATTACAATCCCAAAACCACCACAGGTGGTCTGAACAAACTCAAGCTAGCATTCCAGATGATAAGAAGCCACAAGGAGGAGAACCACAGTCAAGGATCTCCAGCGATGGCCTGCTAACTAGCAGACACATATGTGAAGCCATCTGAGTACCTGACCACCACCATACCGGCTGGTACCACCAAGCGCAGCTTCCTGGCTGGCCCGAGTCTACATGTCAATCTACCCAACTGTGAGCTAACACACGTGGAGCTTTAAACCACTAATTTTAGAGGGTCATTATGCAATGAAGGCTCTTTTATACTCCAAACAGGAAATGCTTATTGAGCATTTACAACATGGAGGCCACTATTTTTACAGAAGGAAACTAAAATACAATCTCTGTTCTCTGAAAATTTGTGACTTAGAAAGCTAAGAATGCATAGCAGAAATAGAAGGGTCTTCACAGCTGATATCAGGTGCTTTAAGAAAATAGAGCAAAAGAAAAAAAGCAAGAAAATAGGAGGTTGGAAGGGGAGTCTGGGCAAGGCTTCACAGAGGAAGAGAAATTTAGCTTCGTATGTGAATGGTGACAGGTGGCAGTGAGGTGAGGAAGGAGGGATGCGCTGAGCAGGCGAACAGCAGAACGATTCAGCTTTTAAGGGGACCTAATCCCTGCTGCAACAGTCAGCAGAGCCCTGGCCCTTTGTGGGGTGTGTTAAACACAGCTGACTTGATCTGAGAACCCCCAGCTTCCACGGTCCTGCACTTCATAGACTATTCGAATGGTGCTGCTGTGTAAAATTACCTGTCCACCCAACTCAGATCCCAAAATCCCTTCTCAGGCCTCCTCTCTGAACTCCTCTACTATCCACTCCTGGCGTCCAGCCTCAGTCCTACCTCTGACTTCTGCCTGGCCTCCATAAGACTCAGAGGGTGTGATCTCAGCACGTGCTCAAATACGACTTAGGCCTCCAGCTTCTGAACCTACCGACTTATTCCTCTGGTGTAGCCTGATGTCCAGACACCCAGTTTTCAGCTTTCTGTGGGATGCAGCCCTTCCTCCACAGCTGAATTCAATTGGACCAAAGATCACTAGTGGGCCAGGAACAAAGCCACAGATGAGCTACAGAAGCTGAGGTAGATTATTTGCAAAGATGGCCACAATAATTGCTCTCGTTGCTATAGGGACACATCTTCTGGAATGAAATATTGCAATTCAAGATGTAGGATCTGTTTTTCTACCCTTAGATTTTAGCTGACCTATGACTAACTCAGAAATGGTGTTGTATGACATCTAAGCCATGGTGCCAGCCTTGTAGCTTGTAAGGAAGCCCAGGCTAGCCTCCTGGAGGATAAACCATACACACCAGAGATAAGCCACTTCAACTGACATCCTTTGCTATATGCAGAAACATAAGTCCCCCAAGCAAGTTCAGCAGGAAACTTCCTGTCTGATGCCAGCCCAACTGCTGATGCACAGAATAAAATAATTGAGCCACTACATTTGGGGTGGTTTGTTACATAGCAAGTGGTAACTAATACAGAAACAGAGGAGGAAGGGATTAATCTTACTGTGAGAAGGTTACTTATGCTTTCCACAGATAATTCTGTTTTTGTAAGGTGTTTATCTACCAAAATGAGTCTCGACTGGTAGGATTTCAGGATGAATTAAAGATGGAGATAATATCAGATAGAGGATCAACACTAAATAGACCAGTCCTGGCTGGGGGCCAGCCTGAGCAGAAAGCAGTGGTCTCCCAAGCTGTTTCTGGTTTTCACCACAAATTACATTATCAAGCTTTTTCCCCACTTCATTTACAATTCTAGGCCCACAAATTACCTCAAGCACTAGTGAATTGACGATGACTCTCATATCAATGACAGACAAGCAAAACAGGGTGGGGGTGGGGAGGTTACCTACACAGAAATAGGCCTATCTGATATACAGAAAAGACACAGGCAGTATTTTAGCCAGCTAACAAGATGGAGTCAAAAAATTCATTCCTTTACTTTCCAAATAAAGTTTTTTCTTTTCTCTGCTGAAACTTTGGGTTGTTTTTTTTTATCTTACACATGCACAAGGGAGATTATCTGCCATCTCCTTCAAACAAATAAAAAATGAATATGTTAAAGTTCATGAAGAAAAGTCATTATCCTAAGTCTATTCTTACACCAAAGTTTCAAACAATAAGCCCATTCTCCTCAGAAATGACAGAAGAGCTACTACTGAAGATAATTAACACTAGAAATAGTCTTTGAAGGATGTACAGGGTAAGATAAAAACCCAAAATAGGAGTCATAGCCTGCAATCAAGGAAAGGATCAATACTTCTCCTTACAACGAAAGCTAATTGTATCTTTGCTTCTTGGAAAGGGCTAGCTACGATCTGGGGACCATAAATATGGCAGGAGCTACCTATAATTTTAAGAGGAAGAAAGGATGGGAGGTCATAGAGTAAATTCAAGGCAAAAGAGAAATAAACTACCAACCACAGGCAGTTCCTCCTCCATTGCAAGAAGGGAGCTTTCTTTGAATTTCCTGAGAAAGCTGTAGGAAATGAGAGGGGGAGTCGAAGTGGTCAGGGCAATGGAAAGACTTGATATGGAGTGGGAATAAGAGAAGAGGTGAGAACAGATGTGTGAAGAATTTTAAGACCTCTTCTTTGCCACTACTGAAAGCTTTCAGCCAACCACCCTACTATCCAAACCCTTGAGAATTGGGCTTAGAGTTTAAGGTTGAAACACCTCTAAAAGACTATGGGCCAGGGGCACAGGCCTTATTACATTTGGATTATACTTGCTGTAGTCAGGGTTATGCAGAGAACAATTAGAATAAGGACATGGAGTTTACAATATTTTTATGATGTCACTCAAGCTTAACACAAGAAAATGCAGGAAATCTATCCACATCACTAAAGACATAGAATATTCAGCCAAGAGCTTGAATCCCACAGCAATGTCCCACATGAGTCCAGAAAAAGACCCAGAGTTCGTGACAGTGTCTCCCACGAGTCCAACTGGAGGTCTAAAGCCCACAAGAAGGACTCACACCAGTCTCTTTTACGGATCCATGCTGGGAAGGCCCAACTGTCAGTGGTGGAAGCCAGAAAGTCTATGCCAGCAGGGTGAAGGAGCTGTGCTGGTAGGTTGAGGGTTCTACGCTGGAGCCTAAAAGTCACACTCACAACAAAGACCAGGGCTGTCCTGAAAAGCACCACAGCCATCCTCAGCGACACGGAGGCCCCGAGTTCCCCCGACGACGAGTACTGTTGAGTACGTGCCAGGAAGCCAGCGTGACGAGTTCATCCTGGAGACCAAGCAGCACACATCTTCCCTTCCGGAGCCAGGAAACAATGCTCAATGTGAAGACCAGAGCTCCTCCAGAACCAATGGCTCAAACAGCAACATGTAGGAGAACCCACAGCGCTTCAGTGCACTAACGCAGTGACTCACTAACGTGAATAGCTTCTCCTTCTCCACGTCTCCATTTACGCTGGCAACTTTCCTCAGGTGAAACATCTATGCTCAGCGCCATGCTGATGTAATCCAGCTGGAGTTAAGTTGACCCACCAGTTTTCAATCCATAACAGTACTAATCAGGGTGATACCTGTAAGTCACTCTTGAGACTCCTGTAACTGAATTACTGACTAGAACAAAGAGATCCCACTCAATAAACACAGCCTCCCTTCCCTCATTTCTTTCCACCTGGCTTCCTAAGGCACAGAAGTAGAGCAAGGCTCTTCCTCCATTGCATGGGCCCAAGGACAATATAAAAAATTCAAATACGAGGAAGAGAAGAAAGAGAGAAAGAAGAAGAAAGGGAGAAGGAAGAAGGAAAGAAAGACTTTAAACTTTACACCCTCCTTTGCTCCATTCATTGTGATGTCAACTTTATCAAAAGCCTAGTCACCATATCTGCCTGGATCTTCTTGGAATTCTGTATCCTGTTCTATTAGGTCTACTTCTCTGTTGTGGTACCAAAAGCTTATTTCTTTTAATATTACTATGGTATTTTAACATGCTTTAACTTGATGGGACAAGCCCCCCTCCTCATCTTGCTTTCTATTTTCCAAGTTGATTTAGCTTTTCTTTGACTTTTATCCCTACTTTCATATAAATTATTCTCAAATTGAATGTACATTCTACTCTGTTCCCATGTTCATTAAGCATGTGGTCTCCCAAGTGAACCTTGTTTACAGAGATGACTGTCCTAGAACCAACAGTGCAAAGCAGCAATTCAGTTGGGTCAGAACCAAGGAAGCTTGGTTATTACCCAGCAATGGAGCAACTAGGTGACATTTTCTGAGCTTCAAAGTCCAGCTGTAGTGCCTGATGAGTCTGCTGTGATGCAGCTGCCCAGGACACTCTTCCAATACAGCTTCTCCTTTGCCTGATTGTACTGCAGTTCCCAGTATTATAGCCATAAACTCCTGCAAGAGGCCCAAGGACCAGTCACCATCAGGCCAGCGCTGAGATGGTGGCAGTATTAATGCACCTCATTCAAGTACACATTTTGCACTGGATCACTTACAGTCATAGAAAGGGAGTCCTCATAGGCTAAATCCACAACATCTGATTTGCCTTACATGCATTGTAACTTATTTCAGAGCAAATTTTCCTTCCCTTTGCTTAGAGTAATTTCAAGTATATTTCCTTGTCTGGACACACATCAGCAGGTCTGTGGGGAAGTGTCACATGGATTCAAGCATACCTGAGGGTAAAATTGTCAAAGTGGAATCTTGAATCCATGGACTGACCCCACACTCTTTAGATCTGATTGAAATCTAAAAAGTACAACCCCAGGGGCAGAGATGCAATGCAGCAAACAGTATCAACACAGAGCTAAACTCCCATTTCTGAAATATGCAGCAGAACAAGAATAGATTAAAATAAAAGCCCATTGACATGGAATGGCCAACTCCTTTCACAGCAAAGGAAAACCCTCTGAGGAAAAATGATTCAATCTCTCTAACATAACCCTGATAGGAGTTTGGAATGAAGTTAAACTCCCAACTGTTGGGTCCCCTGGCAGAACATTTTCCTCCTCTCTTCTTTGGTCTGCATTAACTTCTCCCAATCACTATTATCATTTACTCATTTGCTTATGTGATAAATGTATGTTGGCACTTCTTCTGAGCCAGGAACCGGCCTAAATCCTGGGGATACAGCAATGAATCGGGGAGACAAGGCCCAGGCTTTTACAGAGTAAATATTCTAACAGCAAGGCAAACAGGAAAATTGTTGGGTAATGATACACGCTCAGGAAAAACAGTGATTTGGTCAAGATTGTCTCTGAGACAGTCTTGGAGTGGCTGATCAGGGAAGACCTCTCAGAGGTGATCTTCACACTAAACCCTGAGAAGTCAGCAGTGTAGATGTCCGAGGGAACAATATTCCAGGTAGAAGGAGAAGACGGAACAAAGATCCTGTGGCACAAACCAGCATGAAATATTTTCAGCTTCAACTTAGAGTTTGCCTCCTCCGGTGCATATTTTCAAGTGCCACCGTCACCACTCTCCCCTACACACACCCTCACACAAGGCTGGACTCTGTCCTAGAAGCACCCTGTTCTTCATTTCCTACAGCATTATCATCCTCTGTCAAAATTGTTTTCCAAGAAACTGTTCAAAAGAGAAAACAAACTGTGATGGGGGAAAGGAGAAAGAAAGAAAGAATATTTTCTTAATTTTATTTAAAGAGAGGGGGGAAATAAAGCAAAACAGAAAAAAAAGGTAGAAACGATACAGAATTTCAAAAAAATGAACAGTAAGAAATCACTAATTGATACATTACATATTGTCTTCCTGGATGCAGTTGTTCAAGTTACAAAATTAAAGCACACAAAGTGGACATTCAAACAGTGAGGCTGCAAACAGCTCCGTTCTCTGATCCAAAAAAAACTTAGCAACGTAATTATCAATCCTACACCCTTAAACATACATGCAGTTATATCCTTTAGAGCACCTGCTTTTCCTCCTTTTGCTTTTAAGTCCATTATCTGTTTAGTCATGTTTCGAGTTGCTCAGTACCTTGCTGATCTGTTTTGTTGTTGTTATTTACTTTTTTATTTTTTTCTTATTTATTTTTATTTTATTTATTTTATTTTATTTTATTTTATTTTATTTTATTTTATTTTGAAGGTAGTAAAATACAGCAGAGCAAGACAGGACATAGCCAACTGAGGCAGTTCAGTGAAATTGGCACAGAACCTCACAGCAGGCCACCGGGACAACAGCAATAGGCACAATAGTACATCTGGTTTTCTTCACGATAGTTGTTCCGTCAATCAGGCAGAGCAATATTGAAGGAAATACCAAAATTACAAGAACAGAATATTGAATAGAGCAATACCATTGATCAAAACAAAGCAAAACAGAGATAAAAAATATTTGCCTTCAAAGAGATGGCAGAAGAAAATCCCCCTTATTTGCTGTATCGCATATAGTCAAACTTGCAAGACATGCTCAGATCTCTGGCTCTCACTTGCTGGGGCAGAGGTGGATGTTTGATTCTTAGCCCATGCACCGGTAGGCTCACAGCCACCCACCAGAGGGGTGAACTGGCTGCCTGTTTTCCCAGCGCCCCAAAGTCCAACATGGTGCGTCGTGGATCTCAGGAAATGCTGATATGTTTCTCGCCCTGGGGTGGCTGCGGCTTGCCAGGCCACAGCCACTTAAGAGAGCGACATGCTGGCAGCTGCCTGTTTTCCCCAGAAAGAAAATATTTATGCACAAGATAGTTAAGATATAGAGCTAGTTCCTCTTAGTTCACTGAAAATAAAGATTTGTGCTAATGTTTTTTAGAAGTAATATCATCCCCCTATCTTGTATTCTGAATAACTACTATGAAGACAAAAATATGCAATGTGTTAATTATCATAACTCTCTTACTAACTTGTTTTGAAACTGTATTTTATTGATATTTTTCCCTCTTTTTAAAATTAAAAAATAAAATATAATTGCTTTCCAACTTGCCCTTAACCGCCTCTAGAGTTATTACCTATGGAAAAGATCATGTTTAATTCTGAGCACCAAATAATGGCTAGACATGGAATAGAACTATTCAATATTATTTGGTGAATGAACAATCATTACTTAAATGTATTTCTTCTCATGCCAAGTTGTGACAATTAATCATGAAATGTCTCCTTGACTGGATTAAGACATGTCCTGGAATTAGTAAAGCACATTGTAGGGTCTGTCTGGATGAATATTAGAGGTGTGAACTGAGCTCTGTACATTCCTGATCCCTTCCTCTCTGGCACTGTTCTGCTCTGCTTCCTAGGCACCCTGAACTAAGTATGTTTGCCCTACCATGCCCTCTGCATGATATCTACCTTGATGCCAACAAACTATGGACTGAACCCCCGAAACCAGAAACCAATTCAAACCTTTCCTGCTTTAAGTTGTAAATATCAGGTATTGTGCCCAAGCACTGGGAAAGCTAATATACCAATTCAGTGCTCTTTTCACTATAAAACATTATCTGTCCAACAAATGAAAACTATTATCAAAATAGAACATTTATTACTCATTTTATGTGTATTTCTTCCATCTTAGCATTTCTATCTGTGCATATCTAGCTAAAAAATTAAATTTCTGTTCTCCTTATTAAGCTGTTGTGTATTATTAGGAAAAAAGAAGAAAAATACATTACTTAATTTGCTTCCATTTTTTAATTCAAGGAACTCTCTCCTTAGTTTTCTTAATATAATTTCCCCTATCATCATCTCCATAAACAACAGCCAAAAATATCTCCATACACTTGTTACTACCAACTAAGTAACTTTTTCCCTGATCCCTCCTTCTGTTTTTTCTTCTCTTTTTAATAAAGCTCAATTTCTGATTTTATTATCACATTTCATCTGGTGTTTAAATCCCCAATCACTTCCTCAGATAATCATGCCTTTATCATTCCACTCTGCTAGCAACTGCCTATATGTTGACTTTACCCTTGGCACACTAAATTCAAGCTGATTCACTCTGCAGTCCCCAGACCATAATGCCACATTCAAGAGTTCCCAGGTGCCTACTGCAATAAACGCTGCAATCAAGTCATTTGATTTTACTTTCTCAGGTTCCTAAGCTTATAACTCTCTTTTGCATATACAAGAGTCTAATAAAAGAGGGAAATTTACAATACATACAGCACAGACACTCAGGAATGAGAACTGCAACTTGTCCCAACACTCTCAGAGGTTACACTGTCCAGTGCTTTCTATGCTCTCACACATCTCTTTGGCATTCAGAACTATGTATAATGCATCTCAATGGTATCACTTGATCCTCATTTTAAAATAGGAAATAGGGCTAGTGTTTGGTGGCATTTATTCAACAAACATTCATTAGCACCTACTGTATGAAAGATTCTGGTCTGGGGCTCTCTGGAGAGAACCACATTTAGCAAGCAAACAACATCCACATTGTCATGAAATTTACAAGCTAGTGGAGTGAGACAGATTACAAAAAGGAGATAATCATTTAATAAGATATTTACACAAAATACTAAGTGCTACTGTTAAATATGTATAATATGATAGAGTGTCTTGACAGAAACTAAGGAGACTGGGTGGTCAGGGACAAGCTTTCTGAGGAAGTGAGCTGACACTTGGATGAAGAGGTGCCAGCCATGCACAGATACAGAGGAAGAGTTTCAGGCAGGAGAGATTAACTGCACACACTTGGCCTAGAGGTAGGAAAGAGGTTAGTGTTTATGGAACAGAAATCAGAGTCCTATTCAGATGCCCAGTAATTTTATAGTCAATGTCACTGTGATTCTCTTGGTCTTTTCTCTGTGGTCACAAGATGTCTATGATGGCTCCAAACATTCTGACTATATTCATGGCACAAAAACTGGAAAGGAGGCAGTGTAAACTATATCATCTTAACAGAAAATGAAAAAAAAATTTTTTTCATAAACTCTCTAGCAAAATTCCATGTGGTAGTACTTCCCTCAGGTACTTCATAAACACCCACCTATTCAGCAGTGAAGTAAGCTGAGAAATACATATTTGTCATAATTGATGTTGTGGTTTGTGTCTGGATGTTCCTCCAAAGCATCATGTGGTCATGAGGGCAAGTTTTCAGAGGTGACGGAATCTAGAGTTTGTGACCAGTTCATTATCTAGTGGTGGAATTACCACCAGTGTAAGTGCTACACCCACCCTAGGGCAGGCAGTCTGCATACTATTTAAGGAAGGGAAAGAGGCTTGCTCCCCCTTCCCTTTTACTCTTGCTACTTTTCCTGTCTTCCTCTACCTTGAACTGTTGCTTTTCTGCCATGCTACCCTGCCTTGGAGATAGCTGATTATGGACTGAAATCTGTACAAGCTGAAAGTTAAATAAACTTTTCCTTCCTTAATTTTGGGCATTGGATATTTTGTCTCAACAACAACAGAAGAATTTAGCCTCAGGAGTGGGGTCATGACTGTGACTATACCAGACCATGGTGGTTTGGTGAGCCTTTGGGAATGGCTTGTAGGAAGGGTTGATGTTGCCTGAAAAAGTAGAGCTGCAACACCTTAGGCTGTTCTGTATGGGAGACTCTGGTCAAATCTCAGAAGACCAGAAGGCTGCTGGAAATGCTGAGGGTAAAGGTCAGGCTTGGGAAGTTTCTGCTGGGAAGAAGGACTGCACTGGCTATCCAACTCTAGATAATGTATATTATGGCTGAGCAGAAAGTTGTCTGCATTTTACTCATGTTCATAAACTTTGCCTGGGACTAAGATTAAGGGCAATGGACTAATTAAACTGGTAGAAGAAATTTCAAGATAGTCAAATGTCGAGGTGATGGTATGGGTATTGTTGGGGGCCTTTAGCCAGATTTATGTTGAGAATCAAGAGCAAAGAGCCCAGCAGAATGATTTAAAACATTGTGAGGTTGGCCAGAAGGGAAGCTTCAATAAATCTGTAGACTGTAAAGACAGAAAAAAGAATATCTTAATTGCTGAAAACGAACAAGAGCATACAAAAGATGGCCTAGGGACATCACAAGAAGTGGCAAGTTTCCACCCTTTTACTTTTTTAATTTTGCAGGCTCAAAATTTAAAAAGTAAAAGAGGAAACCACAAACTACCATGTTCCAAAATGGCAGCAGCCAGACCATGCTCCAGAATGGAGTAGCATAGAGAATTTATTCCTCAGAACTGAATTCAGGATGTTCAGCAATCCAGGTACTCAGCCCCTAGAGCCAAGAAAGAGGGAAGCCTGGCTATTGCTCCTGCTGGCAGTAGACCTTGGCATCATCCACATGGTGCTGGTTTTAGGTTCATGCAGAATGCAAAAGTTGTGAGGTTAAGAAGACTTTCATCCTGATTTCACAAGGCCTGGGAGACCAGGCAATGTGCCCCTGAAAGGGAAACTTGAGAATCTGTGAGTGTGAAGCCAAAGGTGTAATGGAGACACCAACAGTTTAGAAAAGCCAAGAACATAGATCATCTAAGGAAAGCTGCAAGGAGGGAGCAAAACAAGCCTAAGAAAGAAGCCAGAAAAGCTACTACCACTAGAAGGATTATAGAGTCAAAGCCACCCAATCCCCTTAGAGTTCACAACTTGCCACAGATTGCCTCAGATGCTGCACATGGAGCTATAGGACTTAACATTTGCGCCTCTGGATTTTGGACTTGCTTTGGTCCCATTTCTTTATATTTCCTTGTTTGTAAGTTTTGGAATGGAAACATTTATCTTGTGCCATTGAATGTTAGAAGTGTTTAACTTTCTTTTCATTTGTATAGGAGCTCACAGCTAAGAGTTTACCTTACATCTCAGAGAAGACTTGGGACTTGAACTTTTTAGCAATGCTGAAACCATTAGGACTTTGGCAGCTCTTAGAGATGGACTAAATACTTTTTGCACAAAGGGATGTACATGAGTCCTTGGGGTGCCAGAGGCAGAATGCTTTGTATCTGGGTGGCCCCCTCCCCTGCCATGAAGCCCATGCAGCCATGGGGGGGCGGGGCTTTTCAGATGTGTCTAAATCTAGAGTTTGTGATTGGTTCATTGTCTAGGGCTGGGATTAGAGGTGTAAGTGCCACATCCACCCTAGGACAGGTGGCCTGCATATCATATAATGGAGGAAGAGGCTTGTTCCCCATCCTTTTGCTCATTGTTTTTGCTATTTTCTTCCACCATGAACTGTTGCTCTTCTACTATGCCACCCTGCTTTGGAGCCAGATAATTATGAACTGAAACCTCTACAAACTGTGAGTTAAATAAACTTTTCCTTCCTTTATTTTAGGTGTTGGATATTTTGTCTCAGGCAACAAGAAAAAAGTACTTTTTTTGTTATATTACCTGGAAATACTGGTGCGCTTAAACAAATGAAATAACAATTAGGTAGACTAATAGCAACTTTTATGGTTGGTGGGAAGTAAAGATGAAATCAGAGAACAATGGAGGAACAAAACATCACTGGACTTGTAAACCACAATGAAGAGTTTATTTTTTTTTCCTGACTGCAATGTAAAGTCATGTTGAGTATAAATAAAAATATTCCATTCTTATGAAATCATTACAGTTGCATGTGAAAAATAAATTATAGGAGGCAAAAATAGAAGCAAGGACTTAAATTAGAATGCAGCATAGTTGAGAGATGACGGTAACTTGACTTGGGTAGCATCAGTAGACAGGAAGAGGAATAGGCAGACTCAAAATAGTTGGATGGGAGAAGTTGCCAGTTTATCAGATTGGAAAGGGGCAAGGCAGGAGTAAATAAATCAAAATCTATGGTCTGAATCTCATAGATCCATTATAATACATTTACAAAGAAAAGACTGAAAATAGTTTCAGAGAGACAAAAAAAAGTGCATGTTTTGGATGTGTTAAGCTTGTGATGCCTATTAGACTTAGACCAATATAGCAGATGCTGTGGTGGACCACCCTGCTCCCACCTCAAGATCAAGGTGGTAAATTTGAATGCCAGGAATGCTGGTTGCTCATGGCTCATAGCTGAATTCCTTACCTAGATATTGCCCTTGGTCCAAGTAAACTGGCCTGTCCAATAATTTTCCTTCTCTTGCATCAACAATTAGTTGATGCACGGGTACTAGGACTTTACTGCTTTGTCCCAATTTGGAACTATTTTGAAGAGACATTGAGGAGTAGAGTTTCCCCAACCAGTTTCCCTAACTTCCTTACAAGTGTTATTTCCAAGCTTACCTCCCATTGAACTTTGTGTCTAGGACATTTCTGCCAGGAACAACTGAGAACACTGAATCTAAAACAGGATCTTGAAGCTGGTCTGCCTGCTGGTTTACCGGCTGGTAATAAAATCCCATCACTGGTGGCACATGCAGTGCTGAAGTTCCTAGCATTCAGTAGGAGTGCAATAGTTAAAATCTCCACCAGCAGTGAACCAAGATTAGGCACTGGCAGAACAGGATGCACTGATAAATATATTGTCTTGGACATTTGAGGAGTCATTATCATAAGGATGATGAAATCAGATCGCTACTGCTGAGAGTATCAATGTTCTGGAGGAAGACTGAGAAAAGCTGAGCATGACAGGTCACTAATTCAATGTGTATTACGAAAACAAGAGTCAAGTTGATAATATTTAAAACACAGTGTCACATCCTGTACCCCAAAAATAGAAAAAGCTAAAATCCAGGTTCAGAATGTAATTGCAAAGAGAGCAGAGTTGAATATTGCACTCTGCCAAGACTATTGGTCCGACCAGAGTTTTACCTGGGTAGAGTCCTAAGATTTGGGATGTGTAGAGACACTTAGATTGATATATTGTAAACCTTTGAGGCCTCTGTGTCCCCTAAGAAGTGCTCCACTCACCTATGCTGAACACCAGAATTCACCCTTGCTTGCAAATAATAGAGAGGCCTAAATCTTACAGGAAAATATGAGCTCCTTGTCAGAGAAGCACCTGCCACCCCAGCACCTTCCTTCCTAGTTAGCAGCTAAAATCAATGATCAAGTTAAAATGCAACCCAAGCAGAAACCACAGGACCTGTTAGAAGACAGTCATCATAACTTTGAAGGAGCTCCCAGACCAAGTCATTATAGCAAGCCAAGAACATATGTGTGGGTCTGAATCCAGACAGAACCTGCTGGAACAGACCGAAGAGTAGAACATACATTTGTACAAAGGGTATCAGACTTAACATCCTTGTGAGGACTCAAGGAGGGTAGTCCAAACATGCTTCTGAGCCCGATTTTTGATGCTGGGAAAAATTGATGACCCACACTAAATTACAGAAATATCAAATTGCCATATAGAGAATAGAAAAAAAGGTTCAAGAAACTCAAAGAAATGGATATGCTAGAGTGGATCCACTAGTAAGGTTGAGCTCCATTAGCAGGACAAGGTTGGGGGTGTTACTAGACAGTGGGAACAGAGAAGGAATCTTCAACACTTGAGTGAACACTTATGTTATAGTTAAAATAATAGAGAATAATAAAATTATTGATGCTGATGCTTGCAAGGGTTTGTTATGCTACTCTAGCTTAATTCTGATGGTAAACAGACAAGTATTGATGCTATGTATAACCTGAGAAGGGCAAGATGGCCAGGATCTTAGAGTCCTTAGGAAGAGGGGTCTGGTCACCCCAATGGTGAGACACCTAGACCAGGAAAACTGCTAGACATGAGGGGGACCTGGAGGAGGAAGATGGTGAGTACCAGTAATAGCCCTGGAACTACCCCCAGCAATGGAAGACGCAGTTCCTGTAAATAACCTTTATCTTTCTCCAGGAACAGGGACCAAAGGTAATAACAAGAGCTATTCCCAGAAATAAATCTTCATGAAACAAGTGGGCCCAATGTGGGCGCAAGGTGAAATACGACCTGTGCTCTGGTGCATTGCCTCCATCTCCTCTCCCCAACAAAGTGCTTGCTTTTCTGGGTAATAACTCATTTTGGCTTCTCATAGCAGAGTTCCATGAATTGCCTGTAGCTGCAGGGAACTCTGACCTCTACCCACTCAAATCTATTCCCCAGGAGGTCACAAGTCATCCCCTCCACAGCCACCATGACCACCTTTGGCTTACTCTGCGACTTCATCAACACTCTCTGATCACAGGTCTGCCACAGGCCATGCCGCCATACCAGCCGTTCCTCCGAGGTTTGCAAGTGAGTTCATGCGTATGCCCAACTGTTAAAGTTTGTGCTCTAACATCAGTTTACTGTGGGTATTTTTTTCCGTGCATAATCAAAAAATAATTAGGAGTTCATGAGGCAGCAGGAAAGAGGAAGAAGAAAGGAAGAAGGAGACGGTAAGGGGGAGCCATGAAAGCCAGAATGGATAACAGGCTTTTCAAGCAGAGAACTACTGGGCTATGAATTCATAATCTAATTAGGCATTGTATCCAGCTGTCAGCTGAACGGAACTATGGTGTGAATGTCTTTCACCTTTTAGCATTTCTTCACAACCAATTTAGGTAAAAATTTCTCAGACTCCTCTTCATAGAAGAGGACAGTGTCATGAGCTATTGGGAGGTTTGAGAGAAGAGGGTTCTGTGTCAAAATATGAGAAATACCACCTACCAACATCAGGAGCCTTAATAGGCTCCTGGAAAACCTATTAACCTATTAAGAGCACTGAAGAAATTACCATATCCCATTGTCAAGTAGAGATGAATATATTATAGCAAAGGTCTTGCTCATTATTTATGTCCTTTGGCCTAAAATTTCCAGTATAAGACAATATCCTTTTTTTAAGAGAGAAAGAAAAGAAAATTAAGACAAAATAGAAAAACAAGAAGAAAAAGTAGAATACAGAGTTCAAAAAAAATTAACATCTTGGTATCACTAGTTGATACATTACATCTTGTTAACTTAACAATAGTTGTTAAAGTTACAAAGTCAAAGAATAAAAAGTGGCTAAACACTTAAACATAGTGCAAACTCTTCTGTTCAATGATCCAAAAAAAAGCTCAGTAATATGGTCATCTCTTTTACACACTATACTTACCATTGTCCTTTAGAGCACTTTCCTTCCCTTCCACTTTTACAATATCTATTATATTTATTATAGTTTCATAACTATTATACTTTTATATCTATTATACTTTTTGGATACCATTTATTCTGTCCATTCTTATTATTTTTACACTAGAGAGACAATGTGATATTTACTAATGTGAGTCTTGTTTATTTCACTAATCAGGATATTCTCGATTTGCCTCCATTTACCAATAAAAGGCCTCAAGGTCATCCTTTTTATAGCTGAGTAGTATTCCATTGAATAAAAATGCCACATCTTTTTCATCCACTCTGCAGTTGATGGGCATTTTGGTTGTTTCCAAGACTTAGCTATCACAAATTGCACTGCTATGAACATGGGGCACATATATCACTGTGATATGACCTTTTCAGGTTTTCTGGGAAATACCCAGGAGGGGAATAGCTGGATTGAATGGAACTTCCAGTCCTATTTTTTTGAAGAATCTCCATACTGACCTCCATAGTGATTGCACTAGTCTGCACTCCCACCAACAGTGAAAAAGTGTCCCTTTTTCCTCACAGCCTCACCAACATTTGTTATCAGTTGTTTTCTTGATAGCAGCCATTCTTTCCAGGGTGAAATAAAATCTCAATGCTATTTTAATTTGCATTTCTCAAATGACCAGTGATGGTGAACATTTCCTCATATATTTATTTGCCATCTGTATATCTTCATCTGAGAACTGTGTGTTCATCTCAGATGCCCATTTTTGGAGAGGGTCTTTGAATTTGGGGGGCTTGATGTTTTTCACTTCTTTATATGTTCTGGATATAAATCCTTTGAGGGATTGTTTGCTAAAATTGTTTCCCATTCTGTGGGTTTTCTTTTCACTCTTTTGGTGATTTCTTTTGAAGTACGAAAACTTTTTAATAATATGAGACCCCAGTTGTTGATTCTTTCAAGTATTTCCATTGAGGTTTGCATTTTATTCATGAATTCTCTCCCTACCCCTATGTCTCCAAGATTTTTACCTACTTTGCCTTCCAGTGCATTTAGTGTTTCTGTTTTCATATTTAGATCCTTGATCCATTTTTCTTTTAGTTTAGTATATGGTGATAGGCACGGGTCTATTCTCAGTCTTCAGCATGTGGAAAGCCAACTTTTCCAACACCATTTATTAAAGAGGCTATCTTTTTTCCAGTGAAAATGTTTAGCCCCTTTGTCAAATATAAGGTGGCTGAGTGTCTTTGTATTAGTGCTTGCATCTTCTAATTTGTTCCATTGATCCTCAGGACTCTTTTTTTGCCAGTACCATGCTGATTTTGTAACTGTGGCTTTGTATATAGTTTCAGGTCAGTGATTGAAATGCTTCCTGTCTTGTCTTTGTTACCCAGAATCACCTTTGCTATTCTAGGTTTATTCTGTTTCCAAATGAATTTTAGGAGTGTTTTCTCTAGATCTGTGAGGTATGTCAATGGTATTTTGATTGGGATTGCATTAAATCTGTGTAACAGTTTTGGGAGTATGGTCATTTTCACAATATTGGTTCTTCCTAACAAAGAGCAAGGAATATCCTTCCATTTTCTAACATCCTCTTCAATCTCCCTTTTTAGGGTAGTATAATTTTCAGCATATAGGTGTTTTACATTCTTGGTTAGGTTGATTCCTAGATATTTCATTTTTTAGATGCTATTGTGAAAGGCGATATTTCCATAATTTCTCTCTCAGTGAGTTTTTGTTTGTGTACAGGAATGCTATTGATTTTTGACTGCTGACTTTGCATTCAGCTATGCTGATAAATTTTTTTATTACCTCTAGCAGTCTTTTAATGGATTTTTTGGGGTCTTCTATGTAAAGTATCATGTCATCTGCAAATAATGATAATTTAACTTCTTCTTTTCATATTTTATGCCTTTTATTTCTCCCTGTTGTCTGATTGCTCTGGCTAATATTTCCAGAACTATATTGAATAGGAGCAGTGATAGTGGACATCCTTGTCTTGTTCCTGATTTTAGAATGAAGGCTTTCAGTATTTGTCCATTTAGTATAATGTTGGCTGTTGGTTTGTCATAGATGGCCTTTATGAGATTGAGGTACATACCTTGTATCCTGAGTTTCTGTAGGATTTTTATCATGAAAAGGTGTTGAACTTTATCAAAAGCTTTTTCTGCATCTATTTAGATGATCATGTGATTTTTATTTTTGGCTCTGTTGATGTGGTGGATTACATTTGTTGATTTGCGTATGTTGAACCATCCCTGCATTCCTGGAATAAATCCCACATGGTCTTGGTGTATAATCTTCTTAATGATTTGATTCATTCTATTTGCCAGTATTTTATTGAGAATCTTTGCATCAATGTTCATTAGTGAGATTGGTCTATAGTTCTCCTTTTTGGTTGGGTCTTTCTCTGGGTTTGATATCACAGTGATACTTGCTTCCAAGAATGAGTTAGGGAGGACTGTTTTTCTTTAAATTTCATTGAAGAGTTTAAGGAGTACTGGCATTAAATCTTCTCTAAATTTTTTATAGAATTCAGCTGTGAATCCATCAGGACCTGGGCTTTTCTTTGTTGGTAAGTTTTTAATTACATTTTCAATTTCAGTAGCTGATACTGGGTTATTCAAAATTGCTATATCTTCTTGGTTGAGCTTTGGTAGTGCATATGCTCCTAGAAATCTGTCCATTTCCTCTGTTTTCCACCCTATGTGAGTACAGATTTTCAAAGCAGGTGTTCATGATCTTTTGAATTTCCATGGGATCTGTAGTAATTTCCTTCTTTTCAGTCCTTATTGTGTGGGTTTGAGTTTTTTCTTTCTTTTTCTTGATAAGGGTGGCTAGGAGTTTATCAATTTTGTTTATTCTCTCAAAAAAATAGCTTTTTGATTGATTAATTTTTGTATTTTTTTAGTTTCAAATGCATTAATTCCTGCTCTAATCTTTACAATTTCCTCTCTTCTATGAGCTTTGGATTTGACTTGCTCTTTCTTTTCTAGAAGCTTGAGATGTAGCATTAGGTTATTTATTTTTGTTCATTCCATTTTTGTGATGTGACTTTTATTGCTATATATTTCCCTCTTAGGACTGCTTTCGTTGCATCCCATAGGTTAGGGTATGTTGTATCTGCACTTTCATTGTATTGTAGGTATTGTTTTATTTCCTCTTTAATTTCATCTGTAACCCACTGGTTATTCAGAAGGTTGTTGCTTAATTTCCATGTATTTATCCACGTTTTGCAAGTTTTTGGCCATTGATTCCCAATTTTAGTGCGCTATGATCAGATATTAAACATGGGACAATTTCGCTCCCTTTGCATCTAGTTAAGAATGCTGTATGGGTTAATATATGGTCTATTTTGGAGAATGACCCATGTGCAGCTGAGAAGAATGTATATTCTGATGTGGTTGGGTGGAACACTCTGCAAACATCCACTAAGTCCATTCACTCACAGGTATGATTCAGTTCTGTTATTTCTTTGCTGACTTTTTGTCCAGTTGACCTATCTCTTTGTGACAGTGGGGTGTTAAGGTCTCCTACTACAATTATGTTCTTGTGTATTTGGTTTTTCATGTCCATTAGTATTTGTCTTATATAGTTGGGTGCTCCTGTATTTGTGCATAAATGTTTATAATTGTTAGTTCTTCCTCTTGTAGTTTTCCACTAATAAGTATGTAGTGGCTCTCTTTATCTCTTTTAATCCTTTTAGGTTTGAAGTTCATGTTGTCTGCAAACAGAATAGCTACCCCTGCTTTTTTCTGGGTACCTGTTGCATGGAATACTGTTTTCCATGCTTTGACTTTTAATCTATGAGTTTCTTTTTGAGTCAGATGTGTTTCTTGTATGCAGCATATTGTCCGTTCCTATTTCTTGATCCATTCTGTCAACCTTTTTCTTTTGATAAGTGAGTTGAGCCCATTTACATTTATGGATATCACTGATATATACTGGCTTGACTTTGCCATGTTGTGTTCCTATTGCTGGTTTCCTGCTTTTCTCCCTTGTCTATTTTCTTGTCCAGCCTGGTGGTTTCTTTCTGTTGTTGTTCTGGAGATCGTGGTCATTTTTATCTCTATCTAGTTTGTCTTTCAGCACTCTTTCTAAGGTTGGTTTGGTGGACATGAATTTCTTCAGTTGTTCTTTGTCATGGAAGTATCTTGTTTCTCCATTAAATTTGAAAGACAGTTTTGCTGGGTACATCAGTCTAGGTTGAAAACTGTTTCCTTTTAGGGCTTGAAATACTTCACTCCAAGCTTGTCTTAACCTGTAGATTTGCTTCTGAGAAGTCTGCCATGATTCTAATAGGCTTTTCTTGATAGGTGAGTTGTGTCTTTTCTCTAACAGCTTTTAGTATTCTGTTTTTATGTTGTATGTCTGGGATCTTAATTATTATATGTCTGGGTGTAGATTTATGTTGGGTGTGACTGTTTGGTGTTCTTTATGCTTCACTTATTTGGATATCAGATTTTTTCCCCATGTTTGGGAAATTTTCTGCAGTTACTTCTGTGAACAGCTTAGTTATGTCGTTTGTGTTGTCTCCTGCCTCCTCACTGATGCCTATTAATCTTACATTGTTTCTCCTGGCATCATCTTGAAGCTGCTGGGTTGTCATTTCATGCTGCTTTGTTGTTTTTATAAGTTCTACCCTTGCATGATTCCTATCAGTGATCCTGTCCTCAAGGTCCGAAATTCTATCCTCAGCTTCATTTAAATGGTTTTGCCAGCTTTCAATACAAGCTTTTGTTTCTTGGATGTCTCTTTAAATTTGTTTTATGACTTCTGTTTGTTTTCTGCATTGTTAATTCAAAGTTTCAATCAATTTCCCATTCTCCTGGTTATTTTTTTTTATCTATTTCTTCTCTAGCTATGTTGAGTAACTCATTTACTAAGGTTATTTCTGTCTTTACATAAGACATTATTTCTAATTTGAGTTCCTCTATAGCCTCTTGGATTTGTTTCTTTACTTCATTTGCTATCTTCTCAGAGATTTCTGGTGCATGACTTTTAAGGTCCTCTACTTCATTGTCACCTGTACTTGCTGCTGATGGACTAGATGTTTGAGATTGCATTTTGCCTTTTCGTTTAGTCATTTTCACCTTTTGGGTAAATATCTGGTCTTTCTATGCCAACAGTCCACAGTGTGACTTTTACAGTCCTACTGTGTGGTTGATATTTGACTAATTGCTGTGTGCCACAATGAGGAGGATATCCAGTTACCTGAATTCCTCCTACAGGGCCTGTTGGGTGAGTCCTATAATGTTTCTGGGCTAACTAAACTAAAAGTATTGATTTAGGGCAACTCTTAGTTCCTGCTGTTGTTATATCTTCAGGTTGTTGCAGTCACCAGATCTCCCTGGCTATAGTGTTTGTGTCAGCTGAGGCCCTACTGTGTCACTGAGGGTCTCATTAGCTCTTTAATTTTCTCTAAGTTGGAGGGGGGCCTTATTGTCTCACTTGTCAACCTGTCTGATGTTCTCTGTGTGTGGAGAGGTGATTACCCACACTCTCTTGCCAGATTCACCAAGGTCTTACAGTTGGAGGGAGTTTCACTTCTGCTCCCATTTACCCACTGCAGATCTCTATTTTAGGGGCAAACTCACCACACTGACTGGAGCCTGCTGAGGTCCTCTGTTTGGGTGAGGGGTTCCTGAGTCTCTCATCCAGCCAGCATGGCAATCCACTGTAGTCCAAGGTTCCTATGTTCCAGATGGAAAGGCGGGCCCACTGGCAGCAGTTCCAGGCAGCTTAGGCCTGAAGCAGGCTTCCCCAATGTTTCTGGTGGCAGGGCAGGCTCAGCAGGGGAGGTCCCACGCAGCTTACCCCTGAGGAGGGCTTCTGCGATGCTCCCCATGACGGGGTTGGCCCAGCAGTGGAGGTCCCACGCAGCTTTCTCCCAACACGAGCTTCTGCAATGTTCCAGGTAGCAGGGCGGGCCCAACAGAGTGACAATATCTTTTTTAAAAATTCATAAAGCATGTGCATGGATTTTTCTATAAGGATAGTTAATCCTGTTTTGTATATTTAATAGATTAAAAAAGAAATTACATATAAACTTAATAGATGATTGGTCATATAAGTTACTGCATAACTATAAAATACAATATTATGCAGGCAAAAACAATGACATAGAACACTTAATGCTAGGGGGAAATGTTTTCAGAATAGCAAAAGGGAAAAGCTGCATAACTGAATGTAAAAGATCAACTCCATTTTTTTTTAAAGATAGTAAAATCCAACAAAACAAGACAGAACAAAGCCAATCAAGACAATGCAGCAAAATTGGTACAGAACTTCAGAGCAGGACACTGAGAAAACAACAATGGCTACCATAGTAGATCTTGTTATCTTCATAATAGTTGTCTATTCCATCAGGTATAGTAAAATCAAACCAAAAAAACACTATAAAACCAATCAAAACAGAATATTGAATAGAGCAAAGCAATTAATCAGAACAAAGCAAAAGAGTGAAAATAATATTGGCCTTCAAAGACAAGATAGAAGGAAATCTCCCCTATTTGCTATATTACATGTCATCCTCCCAAGAGATGCTTAGACCGCTGACCCCAGGCCTGCATAATCGACCAAACATTACAAGCATTTAGTCACTTTATGTACTTTAGTTGCTATCAACTCAGGCTGACCTCCGAACCATATGCTCACTGGAGTAGGGGGTGATTCTCAGCCTGCACTCAGTAGGCTCACAGGAGGTGCTGACTTTTCATCAACTCCATTTTTTAAAAATAAACTTTACAGCACCATATTGGAATTTAGGACGCTGGGAAACCAAGCAGCCAGCTCACGGCTCTGGTAAGTGGCTGTGAGCCTTCCAGCGCACGGGCTAAGAATCAAACATCCATCATCTCTCCCAACCCCCGTTAGCAAATGGGAGCCAGAGATCTGAGTATCTCTGGGGAGGATGAACGTATGCAATATAACAAATAAGGAGGATTTCCTTCTACCATCTCTTTGAAGGCAAATATCTTTATCACTGTTTTGCTCTGTTCTGATTAATGGTATTGCTCTATTCAATATCCTGTTTTTATAAGTTCAGTATTTCCTTCCATTTTGCTGTAACTGATTGAAAACCACTACTGTGAAGAAAACAAAATATACTGTTGTACATATTACTGTTATCCTGGTAACCTGCTGAGAGGTTCTGTACCAATTTCACTACACTGTCTCAGTTGGCTTTGTTCTCTCTTGTTCTGCTGTATTTTACTACCTTCAAAATAATAATAATAATAATAATTTTTTTAAAAGATAGATAACAAAGCAACAAAATACCTCCAAAAACTCTCAACTCCCCCAAAGCTGATCCATGTTGAATGGATGAGGAGAAACTCAAAAACAAGGCAACAGAATTATATAAGTTGATTAAAAGGTAAATAACTATAATGAAACAGATCAGTAAGGTACTGAGCAAGCTGAAATATGATATAACTAAACAGATAATGGGCTTAAAAAGCAAAAGGAGGAAAGGAGGGTGCTCTAAGGGTATAGCTGCATGTATGTTTAGGTATGTAGGATTGATAACCATGTCGCTGAGTTTTTGTTGG
Source organism: Hydrochoerus hydrochaeris (assembly GCA_004027455.1). Lineage (NCBI taxonomy): Eukaryota > Metazoa > Chordata > Mammalia > Rodentia > Hydrochaeridae > Hydrochoerus > Hydrochoerus hydrochaeris. Next base: position 98,857 of record PVLA01003712.1, read on the forward strand.
ATCATTGAACAGAATTGTTGCAGCCTCACTGTTTGAATGTTCACTTTGTATGCTTTGATTTTGTAACTTGAACAACTAAATCTAAGAAGACAATGTATAATTTATCAACTAGTGATTTCTTACTGTTGATAGTTTTTTGAAATTCTGTACTGTTTCTGCCCTTTTTTCTGTTTTTTTATCTTTAAATAAAATTTAAATAAAAATAAAAATAAACTTTACTGCAGAATATTTAAATACTAACTTACATTTAAAAAGTACACATTAGTTTGTATCTTTTTTTAATTAAGCTTATTGGTGCATTTTATATATACAAAATGATCACATTCATCATAGAGAATTTGGGCTTGTACATGATATAACTTGATTCTTTTTCCCCCACCACTCTCCCCTCCCTCCAACCTCTGTTCCTCTCCCTAATTACAAAGACTGTTTCCAATTTTTCCTTCTTTTCTCAATTTTTTAAATTTTCCCTTTCTTCTTTTCCCCCTCCTCCCTCCCTTGTTCACCTTCCTACTGGAACATTTTCCTTCTATATCACAATAACTACTATACATTTTTGTCCTTATTTACACTTTTGGTTTCTGACACAGAGAAAAAAATGCAGTATTTACACAGTTGTCCAATTTATTCCACTCAACTTTTTCTAAAGTGCAAATGACCATCCTCCCAAAATTGTTATACAGATTTAATGCGATCTTGATGAAAATACCACCAGCATTCCTCACAGAGCCAGAGAAAAACATTCCTAAAGTTCATTCATAACCAGAAGAGACCTAGAAAATGAAGAGCAACCCTGGACGGCAAAGGCAAGGCAGGAGGTATTACAATCCTTGACTACAAAGCTGCTGTGATAAAAACAGCATGGTACTGGCAAAAAAATAACCAGGGATCAGTGAACAGATTGGAAGATAGACACACAACTCCAAACATACTCAACCACCTTATCTTCAACAAAGGGGTCAAGCAGCTGGAAGTAAAGCAGCCTCTTTAGTAAGTGGTGCTGGAAAATCTGGCCTTCCACATGCCAAAGACTAAAACTAGACACTTGCCTATCACCACACACTAAACTAAAATCAAAATGGCTCAAAATTCAATACTAAAACAGAAACGCTAAACCTGTTGGAAGACAGACTAAGTAGAATGCTTCAAGACATTAGTGTAGGCAAAGACTTTGCGAACAAAACCCAATCACATGGAAAATATTGCAAATATTAATAACTGGGATCTCCTCCTACTCATAAGCTTTTGCACAGTAACAGAAACCACCAACAGAATGAAGAGAAAATCCACAGAGTGGGGGAAAAATTTTTGAGTTGTTCCTCAAATAACTAATATCTAGAATATATAAAGACCTCAAAAAAAAAAACTTCCAAATTTAAATGCCCAAGTGAACTTTTTTTTTTTTTTTTTTTGTGAGACAGAATCTTGCTGTATAGTCCAAGCTGGCCTTAAACTCACTATGTAACTCACGCTGGTGGTCTCAAACTTTTCGGCAGTCCTCCTGCCTCAGCCTCCTGAGCGCTGGGATTATAGGCTTAGGCCACCTCGCCTGGCTGTGAACTCCATTTTTAAAATTAAACTTTATTAAATATCATCCAGGAAGTAAAAGGCCAGGACTTATAACTGAGATTTCAAACTCACAAACCTCAGGATACGGGCAGATAAACGAGGACAAACAGGGTGACTTTCCCAGTGAGAGCAGCTAAGGCCCAGTCCTGCGACCAGTCACATTAGAACACAACACACCCCACTGCTTTTCGGTATTTCAGAAAAAGTTCTAACTATGAGTGTCTGTAAGAAATCATCCAGTTTTTAAATGTTGACACTCCAACTCAAAACTGTAAACACTGCACAGCCAGATAAAACACGTCTGCCAACTGTTGACATGCTGCCTTACACAGAACGTCAGGCCAGCTCTGTCTGGGCTCAGGATTTCAGGCAATGCTTATTTCTTTCATTCGAGGTGTGCACAGCACTAAATAGTGGGGACCCGTCAGGTCTCGGCAGCCATCACAACTTCCACAGGTGGTGCCGAGTCCTCCAAAGTTTGGTCATTAATCCCCGGTGACAATCTCCCTTTCTGAGCCTGGAGTTCCTCTTTCTTTGGGGCAAAGAAGAGAAAATAAATATTTTATGCACACTCTTGTGACGGGCAAGTCAAAGCAATCAGCAATCGCTCAAAAGTTTCAAATAGTGAGTTACAACTCCTAGAGAGCTGCGAGTCCAGGTCAGGCCAGGCCTAGGATCAGAGAGAACAGAGCAGCTCATGGCAGGGGGGGACAAAAAAGCATACTGCCTGTATTTTGTGTCATAAATCTTTTGCATGTCTAAGAGTGACTGTGTGCGGATATTAGCTAATGGTATCTTTTCTTGTAGTCATGAAAATATTTGATAGCCACTGATAAAATAATGACTCTTGGGGGCATTGTTGTGGAAACCGTTGGATCAGCTGTAAGGATGAGTTACTTTCATGCTCACAGGTAAGGATAAACTGTGCCTTTTTCAGGACAAATCACTTTTCTGGACCCAGGTCACCCTCTCCGGGACTCTGCAGTCGCTGAAGATGGATAACAACGCTTCGTTTAAATCAGAGTTTCCAGTTTGATTTCCTTCCGCTGTAATTGTTTGCTAAAAGCTTACACTGGGCTCTAACATTGTTGCATCCAATCTTAGCCAATAAAGGTGGAACTGGAAAAAAAAAAAAAAGAAAAAGAAATCTATTCTGTATTATTGATCATCTGTAGTGAGTTTACAAATTATGTTTTTGAAAGAGGAAGACAGATTTCTGGTACTGAGAAACACAAGCAGCAAAGAATTGACCCTCACAATTTAGCAGATTAACCCAGCCATTCACAGTCAGGTATGTCTTGAAAATCCACACATTAAGGGGTCGCTCGAGGTCAGATTTTTGAGTCTAATAACAAAATGATATTGAACTAAAAATCAGTGGGGTTGAGGCAGAGGGCAAAACTAAAAGTCTGGCTGAAAATGGCTTTCCTTTTCTTAACACTTTTACTTGGACCTCAGTTTTCAGGACTGCTACTCAGTGCCATGGGTAAATACAAATCACAGAATTTTATTTGAAAAGGAAACAATTACTGAAGCTCTAGGCCAGTCCCAGGCACTGCAGCTCAACTTACAACCAATATCCCCTGAGTCAGTGGCTTTAAAATAGACTCTATTTCCAAGTGCACCTGACACCTGGCTACGAGTTTCTTTACACACCCTCTCTGCACGATTAGAGACAAACACCTCTCCACAGCCCCCATTCCTGAGCTCTGCCCCTTGCCTATGCTTAGAGAGAAGTAGGGCAACCCAACCCCTTCCTAAGGTTTGTGTGCACGGGTGGCAGCCTGTGTCATGGAATCTGAACCTAAATGGCAAATTATTTTTATAAACAACACTTTGTCTGAAAAGGACAATACATCATGTTGCTAGCATCCTTCCAGCGAAGCCCCAGCAGTGGGCCCGCAGCCTGGTCTGCTCTCCTTCTCCGCTAGACTCCAGCCGTTACTCACTTCTCACAGAAAACCCACGGCACCCTCTACGTGGCAGAATTTATTCAATTGTTTTGGGGGGGTTCCCCTCTCTTTACCTTTTCCAGGAGTTGTGTCACTCCCCAGATAATTCATCTGTGGCTTACAAAATTCAGAAAATAGCTCCAGAGAAGAACTCCGTCTTTTTGCGTTTGATCACTGACTCTAAAGAAAGTGAACATCTGGTCAATAATCACTTGCTCCAAAAAGGACACAACCACTCGATACACCAAACATCCAAAGACAGTAAAATTGTTTCTGAGCCAGAGGAGGAAAAAAAAAAAAAAGCTACCATTTTCAAGGATTCCAGCACATATCAAGGGGAAGCTAAGACCCCTTCAGTCTTTGTCTGATAATAAGCTCAAATAAAATAAAAGCTAGTATTGTAGGAAAGATAAAATGGAAACTCCTGGAGAAATAACCACAGGATGAGATCAAGGCCCCAATGAGGCAGCTGTAAAGCAGCCTATAATAAAAATTGAATTGATTACCAGGGGAGAAAAAAAAGGCATAAGTGAAAGCCATTTCTGACCCAGAGCTCTCTTTCTTGATTTACCTCAGAAAAAGCCCGTGGTGGGATTGTTTTCCTTTGAATCATATTCTCCTTCGTATTCAGCTGAAAAAAGAAAGTCTTTTTTGAGAGCCATTTGAAGTTCAAAGGACTCTTCAAAATACATGTGTACGGTCATTGGAGAATTCTTGGAACACCAATCTAAATGAGAGTCTTAATAACAGCAAAGTCCTATTTGCAGTAAACAAACTTCAATACCAAACTCCAAGTAGTAAAAACTGATGTCGTGGGTTCCTGAAGTCAAGGGCAGGTGTGACCATTGAAGCACTTCAATCCCTCAGGATTTAAATGTCAGGAACAGCTAGTAGTGGACAAAAGATACTGCCGGCTGTCACAGCTCAGTTCAGTTTGCTGCTGCTGCTGCCAGTCATAACACAAAGGTGCAGAAATAGCCACACTCCTCATCTTTGAAATAAGCATCCTGCAATTAAGTCAGCATTCTGGGCTCCCCAGCAACATGTGAGGACCCACAGCACACCAGAGAAGATGTAATCAGACTTACATTCTGTTCCTTTTCCTCACTCCCTTCTTCAATTATTTTTTCAGTAAGGAAGTAACTGTGACAAAGAGAACAGGCCCGTTTCTACTCTTCCACCACTTAGTGAAGGTCTGCAAACAAATCTTTTTTGGTTTGGGTTTTATTTGGTATTTTCTTTTCTTCTGACTTCCAGGGATATTTCTTGTCTTCAGTTGATCCTACCATAGTCTTGCAAAAATTCAGAAGGTGATGTCTAAAGAACTCTACCTCCTGGGTTTTTTTGTTGGTTTCTTTATCTTTGTTTGCTAAATTCCAAGGAAAATGAATTTCTGGTAAACAAACATTTGTCTCTGAGAGGTCATAGCCACCAGAGTACGATGAAATTTTAAGTTGACCACTTAATTATCCTATTCTGACTTGCCTTAGCTTCTTGCTACCGATGATAATAAAACTGATCAAATGTACCACACACCCCATGCACTTTACTGTTTCACAAAATTCCACTTCATTAATTTAATAACTTAATTTAAAATTTCACTTAAGAAATTCTCCACTAGGAGTGGGGCAGAGCAATACAAACTTTATCTAAACCGAAGTTGTACAATGAGCAAAGTCCGAAGCTCCGAATGCAACCACTCCCAAACCTACCTCCCAAGCAATCACACCTCTCCTCATCACAGACCCACATACCCAACTCAAATTGAATTTCCTACAAGCACCACAGCATCTCAAAAACTCAACATCCATCCAAGAACAAAACTGGATACCAAAGAATCATTTTAAATACTTCCTTTCTCCTGGCTCCCCATGCCAAGCCCATAGTCACAGTGGTTCTTTCTTTTAAGCGTAAATTTATAATACACAATGGTACATTCATTTGGGGGAATTGGCACATGTGTATAACATATGTTGATCGTTTTCAATCCCTCTACCCTCTCTGTACCCACATTCTCCCTCACTTTGATCTCTTTCCCAACCTCCAAAAAGTCTTTTTGTTTCCTACCATCTCTGTTCTATTTTACTCTTTCATTTTTATTTTAGGTTTCTCATATAAGAGAATTCATGTGATATTTAAGTTTCTGTATTTGACTTATTTCACCTAATATTATGGTCCCCAGTTCCACTCGTTTTTCTGCAAATGGCATGGTTTCATTCTTCTATATGACTAATATTGCGGCGTGTGTGTGTGTGTGTGTGTGTGTGTGTGTGTACAGCACATTTTGTGTATTCCTCCATCTGCTGATGGGCATCTAGGCTGTTTCTAGAGCTTAGTTATTGTGACTTGAGCTGCTGTAAACATGAGTGTGCAAATATCATTTATAGTGTGATGCCAAGATATTCTTAACTACACTTGTGATGGTTAATCTTAATTATCAACTTGATTGGATTGAGACATAGAAAATTAGTATGGTGTATTTCTGGGCATGTCTTTTACTTTTTTTAAAGGTTTTAATGACTAGTGAACCTCAGTTTCCTTAAATGTCCTCTAACCTCTCTGATCTTTCACAGGACCCTGTGGGTGATTTCATTTCAGAACTAAAGATGAATAAATTACAATCCTTTATTTATATATTCATATAAGCTGCATCTTACTGATTCTGTATTTAATCTGTCTCTTGAATCTGTGTCTTCTGTCCATTTCCCAGCTCAGGACGTTATCTTCATGTCCTACCCAGGTACCTATATAAGTTCCTTATTATCTGCTCCTAATCCCTTTTCCAAATTATTCCCAGCTTTAAAAAAGCAGAAAATCAACTGAATCACATCATTCTACTATTCAAGTTGCTGTTGGTTCATCACTTTCTATAAAATAATGCCCAAGTGGAGCTCAAAGAACTTCCCAAGGGATTCCCACATAATTCATCTCCCAGTCACTTTTAACATCACCCATTTCTAAGCCCACAGGGTAACTCTCTCTCTGACCAAGCCACCATGCCTCTCCCAAAATGCCTTATTGTCAGTTTTCATCAGGCAAACTCCTTATTTTTAAAATCTCCACCAAAGCATGACTTCTGTAAAGCTGTCCCCCGTAAGAACTAAGCACCTCCTTTTTCCCACTTTAAATAACAGTTTATTATACAATTGCATTATACAAATGCCTGTCTACCTCACTGGAGAGTGAACATCTCTAGGTCAAAGCCCAAGTGATGCTAGTATTATCCCAGTAAGTGGATGCTAGATTCATCTGAGAAAGCATTTTTAAATCCTTGCCTGGTAAATTAAAGATAAGCATCTTTAATCATTTCTTTCCCTTCACCCACTGGGGGACATGGCATTAAAAACAGCTTAGATCTCTGAATCCTAACATTTTAAGAATTGTAGAACGCAAAGAAAATTTTACAGACTGAGTATGATTTACATTTTACTGATGAAAAAAAAAATTGAGGTCCATTCCAGACTCTTCCAAATCTGAAATCTATTAATCCAATGCCTTCTCACTTATAGATTTTGATTCTGTGTTTAAATTATGTCCACTGGAAAGTCAATTATTGATAAGAATAGCAAAGCATGTGGTTTCTTACATGATCTTATAAGAAGGGATTCTCTTTTCTAACCTTTGTCACAGACTTCCAAAGCCTCTGTTTCACATCAGTAGCACAATGAGCTGCAAGTTTAAGTGTTTTGGGGCCTTGAAAGCCTGTTACCACCCCAGAAAATCTGCTCCTTAATTCCAGATTCATAATCACTTATTTCCTTAATATTTTTTGCCCAATGACAGAATCTTCCAAATAGAGAAATTGCTTCTACTGCCTCATCAGAATCAGCATGTTATCTGTCTCTACATTCATGATAAACACAGCTTAGAAGAAATGCTTTTGGGGGTGGGATCCAGAATTTTATTTTTCTGAAAGATCCCAAAATATGGTCAATGAGTTTTCTCCCATGCAAAAATGCAAGTGTATGCCTTGTACTGCAGATGAAAATTTCTTAATAGTTTCTTAAATCAACGCTCTTCTACAAATAGATCTACCTGGGCCAAAGGCATGTGGGCTTCTTCCCTCAGAAGCAACAACACGAGATGGATGCCCCCTCATCCTGCTGGTAAGTTGTGAGTTACATAAGTAAACACCTCTAAGAGCTTTGTATTAGTTATGCTGGACCTTAGAAAAATATGTAATGCAATAACTCATCTCAGGTTACTGCGGCTTAGTAAAAGATGTGATTGTTGTAACTGTAATGAACCAAGTGCAGGGGCACTGTGCCTGGCGTGGGAGGCAGTCCCTCAAAGCTCTGGTGACTGAACCTGATGCAGTGCTGGCGATGGTGAGCTAGGTCTCTAACGCACTGCCTCACTTACCGTGTCCCACATAGGTCACCGAGCTCTCCCTACGTACATACGAATGATCACTGTTTTATCAGATCAGGAAACTAATTGCCTTTAGCCCTTTCTGAATTTTTACATATACAAATGAGTGAAACTCTGAGTAATAAGTAACACCAAAATCAAAAAATAATCATGGAGCAGGAGGCCAGCTTGGGACTTAGAGAGACCCTATCTCACAATTAAAAAAAATTAAAGGGCTAGAGATGTAACTCCATGGTAGAACACTTGCCCAACCTATGTGAGATCCTGAGTTCACATCCAAGTATCATACATAATAACAATAATAATGATAATAATAACAATAATAATAATAACAACAACAACAATATTGGAGAAGAACTTGCTCTTTTTCCTAAACTACATGATGTTAAACCCCTCCTTTTGTTACTGATCAGTCAAACAATCTTATTCTTCTCAAGGAACTTACTTCTAGATAAGTAGTTTGTAAATCTGTAACTTTTATAATGTGACATTATTGTTTCTCTGTGTGCCTATTTAATATTGGCACAGCAGAGTTTTTCACTTTATTTATTATTGTTATCTTCTACTTGTGATAAGAGACCTATAATAGTAATATAATCTTTACTTAGAATAATGAAACATTTCTTCTTTAAATTAATATAAAGATTTAAAAAGGGAAGTGTAGTTGAAGAAAAACATACTATGTAAAATCACGAAGATGTGAAAGATACATGTTAGAAACACTGTCTTAGGGAAAAGCCTTTCACAGAAGAGAACAATCTTCCATGCAAGGTGATGAATTCATACTTCTGACCCCACCAGTTCCAAAAGCTGAGAACACAGAGGAGATAGTCACCAAGAGTATCACCTTGGAAAACTCGAATAAAACTGAAAAAATTTTAAACCACTTGGGCTTTTAACAGTACAGAAAAACTCTTAACAGAAATGAGTGATTTTTTAAAATCAATACCAAGATAACAGAAGACTAAATAGTCCCTTTTAAATCCTTTTCTAGGCTTTCTTCGTGTAATATAAAATCTTAAGGTCCCTGGTGAGAGTCACTAAAGGGGAAAAAAAAGAAACAATCCCCTCATCAACCAAGGAAATGTTTGGTTATGTTTTAGCTTTTAGTGTGTGTATTTTTTAGAGAAGGTTCTCTATACATCTATTAGAAGCTACAATTCTGGTGAGAATGCTTTCAAAATTCCACACTTTTGAAAATTCCCTGAGACATCCCTTAGGGAATCAGGTGCCAGGAGCTGGAAATTACGATCTATTCTGCATCACCATTATGGAGAGCAGAGGGTGCTTCCAGGAACCAAGATATTACCCATGACTCCCTACCTGGTCACGGTATGATTACCACACTCTTCAGATTCTCTCAATGATAGCGAAATGCAGTTTAGAAACCACAGTTAATTTGTTACACTAAAGAAAAATTATAGAGGAATATAATTAAACAAAGCTATTTTCATTCTCATTTTAATAATGAGGACAGTGAGTTTGACATAACATAGCAACTCTGTGGTTTGTGATTGAAACTAAAGTAGTAATATGACTTCTAGAATTTAAAAAATTAGTATGGAACAATACGAGCCTATCCTGATTAACATTCCTAACCTTGCAAATGTCCAGGGGGAAAAAATTTTTTTTCAATATTAACTTTCAAGAATAAAAATAGTTCAACTATACTTTGATTGCTATTACATCTACAGATCCACAGTGTACACTCTCAGACAAAACACAAAACAGGCTATAAAATAAAATCAACACCATAAGGTACACATGGCAATTTCAGTGTTCTAATAGAGTTTATTTTTTAAGTAGCAGAGTGATCATAAAGAATTACCAAAAAAAAAAAATTACCTATGGGCTCTGAAGTATTTACATACAAAACAAGAAGCACCTGCTAAAAAGATGATCTGATGGAATGTGTGGCCCACACCACAGGTTGTCCTTCAACAGCCATTCTGCATTTTTTTATAATAATAGAACCCCTCCTTTTTAAGCAGGTCCGTGCAACTAAGCATCAAAACTATATTTTCCAGCCACCATTGAAGAGCAGGTACTAGCACAACTTAAGCTCTGAATGATAGTATGTGAAGAAAGACTTTTGTTTTGTTTTGTTTTGTTTTGTTTTGTTTTGTTTTGTTTTGTTGGTACCGGGTATCAAATTCATGACCTCACACCCGCCAGGCAGGTGCTTGTGTCTGAGCTAAACCCCTGGCTGAAGAAAGACATTTAGATGAAACTTCTGAGTGTACTTAGAGGAAGGAGACAGAGTCTTCCACTCTGCTTGTCCTTTCTGCTGGCTGGAGAACAATGTGATGGCTGAATCAGGGGCACTGCACTGTCTTAGTCCTTGAAAGTGGCCTTGCGAAGACAGCCCAGGAACATACCAGAAAAATGAAAGAAACCCGGATGGCTAAAGCCTTAGAGTGCCGACCCGAACCACTTACCTTTAACTTTAATGTGAAAAAGAAATATCTACATTGTGTAAGCCATTGTGTGAGGTTTGCTGTTGCTTTCAACCAAAACTAAACAATAACACAAGCACTATACATTTTCAACCACACGTGTAGTTTGTTCTAATGACTCTAAATTGAGTTGCACTGCTTCAAATTTACAACTTTTTAGAACACATTCATTCTAGATTGTCTGAAGCATTCTGTTATAAATAAATTGTACAAGTAATGTAAGGTGAGTCCCACATTTAATCATTTACTGAAAATATTTCCAATCTTTTTAAATTATTTGCATTTGAAAGGAAGGCAAAAGAAAAACAGGTAACTTGCTCAAATTTGCATTCAACAAGTGTTTATTAAGTAAATGATAATCTCTAAGAAAAGCTTAAATTCTGTTGCAGTAGGTAGATGGAAATAAGTAAACAGAAAAATAAACATGAATGGAGACACATTGAAAGAAATAAGGATATAAAGAACACCAAAAAAAAAAAAAACCAGACCTCTCAAATTTAAAGACCCAATCCAAAAATGGGCATCTGAATCAACTGAGGAATGGATAAAAAGGGAGCAATATTTTTATACAATGGAGCACTACTCAGTCATAAAGAAGGATAAACTTGAGACTTTTCTAGGTAAATGGATGCAACTTGAGACCATACTCAGTGAAATAAATTAGACTCACATATATAAACCTCATATAATCTCTCTAGTGTGAGAAACTGAAACAGTAGTCTATAATGTATAACAGATACTGTGAAATGAGAAGGAATTGTTAAAAAGGAAAAAAGAACTAGGTGTGGGAAAGGGAAAAGGAAGGAAGGGAAAAAAGAAAAAACACAAGTTAGCTCTACTATTAGTGTGTCTGAGTTCATAGAAAAGGAAGGTCTGCACTAATATCAATTGGAGAATTTTTTACGCCCATATCTTGTACTCTGAGTAACTACTTTAAGGATAATAGTATGCAATGTATTAACTATTTTTATTCTTCTATAATCTTGCTGTGAAATTTTGTTTCACCTTTTTCTATAAAGTAAAAAAATAGCAAAAATGACAAACAAAACAGTAACAAAGAAGAATGAAATCTCATTAACATAACATAAACATACTAGGATTCTTAGGAAATAGGTTATTTATAATCGAAACTGGTATTTTGCTATAATAGTCACATAAGTTTTAGCCTCATAATTAAAAATCAAAGCATTGTCTTAAAAATGGGCATCTGAGATAAATATATTCTTCTCAGATGAAGAAATAGAAACAGCAAATAAATACAAGAAAAAATGTTCAACATCACTGGTCATTTGAGAGATGCAAATTAAAACAAGGCTGACATTTCATCTCACTCCACAAAGAATAGCTATTATCAGAAATCAACCAATGCTGGAGGGGCTGTGGGGAAAAAGGAATCCTTCTCCACTATTGGTGGGAGTGTAGAATGGTACAACCACTGTGGAAATCAGTGTGGAGATTCATCTAAAAACTAGCATCAGAGGTCGCATTTGACCCAGCTCTTCTCCTGCTGGGTATCTTCCCAGAAGAATTAAAAACATCACACCACAGCCATGTATGTGCACCCCTGTTTAGAGCAGCACAATTTGTAATTGCTAGATCTTGGAAACAACCCAAATGCCCATCAACCAAGGAATGAATAAACAAGATATGGTCATTTTATTACAGTGAAGTACTGCTCAGTCATAAATAAGGACAAACTGGAGATTTTTGTAGGCAAATGGATGTGATTCAAGACTCATAAGTGAAATCAGACCCACATGTGTAAACATCATATTGTTTCCCTAGTGTGAGAAGCTGAAAGATAAATAAGATCCAAAATGTACAGTAGATATTGTTGGAAGAAATTTCTCAAAAGGAAAGAGAAACTGGGATGGGGGAAAGAAGAAAAGAAGGAAGGGGGAAAAATATATATATATACAAGATAGTTAGGAGAGTTATACTACTAATTTCTCTTAATTCATTGAAAATAAAGGTTTGTGCTAATATTGTTTGGACAATTAAAGGCCTATGTCTTGTACTCTAGGTATAAATAACTAATTTAAAAATAACAATATACAGTGTATTAATCATTGATATTCTCCTATTAATTTGGGGGTTTTTTCTACTTAATTTTTTTTAAAAAAAACTGCCTGGCAAGTACAAGGTTGTGAGTTCGATCCCCGGTACCAAAAAAAAAAAAAAAAAAAAAATTTTTTTTAAAGAAAAAAGGGATGGAGATGGAGATGGACATGGATGGGCAGACCAAGAAGAAAGGTAACCAACTTTGTATCAGTGCTCATGAAAGTCTGAGGCCTCAATAAGAATATGGAGCCAGCCTAGCAAATGCTGCAGGAAAAGACTTCCTACACCAAGGTGCCAGCTTCCCTACATGGACAGTGTTCTCCCTCCCAGTGACTACAAATACCTTTTCCACATTCTTGACTACATACTGTACTCCCTAACGCTCCCACAATTCCCCGACACCGTAGGATTCCTGAAGGCATACAGCTTCCTCTTCCAGCAGAGGAAATCACTAGAATCATCTATTGTAAGATTCGACCTATGTTACTCTACAAGTAGCGCGTTGTGAAAGATCCTGAGTGCTCTGATGGAACACAGAAAGAGTAGCTGACCTGAAACACAAGGCCAGGATCTAACATGAGCACCAGAGAAGATAGCCAGGCTTCTTACCTCGCACAAGATATGTCATCTCCTCCTGTTGCCCTCACCATCAGTCCCTGCTACACATGTCTCTTGCTTTACTCCATGCCTATAGTGAATTTTTTTAAAAAGTGTAAAAGTACAGAAAGTTACTAAATGAAAAGTAGTCCTTCCCACTCCTTTTTGTGACCCATCCATCTCTCTTCTCAGATAAATTCACTTTATCAGTTCCTGTGCGTGCTTTAGAAAAGGACATGAAACAACAGATGGAGGATTCAGCCAATGAATATCAGCCAGCCTGTGTCTTCAAACACTTCAGTAGGAAGACAGCATTGTCATGAACAGACAGTGTCCTTGGCAAAGTGAGAGATTATTCTTGGGTCCACAGGATGGGCTCCCTCTCAAGCAAGTGCTGCTACAGAATATTTGACCAGCCAATCAAAGAAAACAGCACTGAGCCTTTATGTTGAAAACAGGCCTCTCACCCACCAGCCCACTCTGTGAAATTGATTGCATTAGACCCCTTCCATTATGGGAAATGCAACATTTCATCCTCATTAGAAGTAATACTATTTTTAGTATGATTGTTTAATGGAACATTTCTGACCCTAGATGTATGGGAGTTTTACACACACACCAAAAAATTATCCAGCAGAAACTGAGCATCCTAAAATTTAACTCAATTCTGATACTATCTACCTGAGATTGCACTAAATCTCACAGGTTGAGGGCTTAGTCTCACAACATGCCCCCTATTTTTGGACACAAATCACAAATAATAGGTTGTCATCAACACTTCTGACCAACTGGCTATAAATCAGGGTGTGTTGGTTACTTTTTTCTCGTTGCTGAGACAAAATACTTGATGCCCAAAATTAAGGAAGGCAAGGTTTATTTAGTTCACAGTTTGTGGAGGTTTCAGTCCATAATCAGCTGGCTCCAAGGCAGGGTGGCACATGGCAGAGAGCAAGAGTTCATGGTGGCAGAAGACAAAAAAAGCAAAAAACAAACTGGGAAGAGTGTGTAGAGAAAACCCTTTCTGTTTCTTATACTATATGTAGACACCCACTCTAGGGTGAGTGCAGCACACATACCCATAATCCCAGCATTGGATCATGACTCAAACATAAATTCTAGAAGCCTGCCCCCCATGATTACAAGAGGCTTTGGGGGAACATCCAAACACAAACCATAACACAGGATTTCCCATGACCTGTCCTCTAATTTGATAGAGCAACTCTTAGAAAGTAGAGAAATGCTTTACTATGATTTCCTATTTACTATAAAGGATATTACAAAGTGTGCATTTGAACAGCCAGATCACATGGAAGAAATGTACAGGGTAGAATATGAGGCGTGAAGCCTCCCTGCTCTCTAAGCATCTCCAAGTGTTAAACTCTAAAAGTCTTAAAATCTAGTCCTTTGGGTTATTTATGTAAGCTTCATTACGTAGACATGATTCATTAAATCACTGGCCACTGATGATCAACTTGACTCTCAGCCTGTGCTGACTTGACTGGCTTTGAGATTAGTGGAACACACTTCTGGGTGGGTGATGGAGGGGTAGCCTTAGGGTTTGTGTCTGGTCCCTTGCCCCTTTCCGCGCTAGCATCCTTATCCTGCACTACTTCTTGATCATCATGAACTAAGGACCTTTCCTCTGTCATGCCTTTCTACCACGATGCTTCTGCCTTAGAGCCAGCTGATCATGGACTGAAACCATGAGCAAAATTAAACCTCTCCTCCTTTAAGTTGCAGATGTCAGGTATTGTATCTCAACTACAAGAAAGGCTAGGGTTATATAGCTCAGCAGCACAGCACCTGCCTGGCAAGTACAAGGTCATGAGCTCAATTCCTGGACCAAAAACAATAAGAAAGCTGTCTAATACTCAGCTCATTGCCTCTGTTCCCTTGCCAGAGGTTGAACTGGGACTGAAATTTCTAACTATGAGCTAGATTTTCTGATGACCAGGCCCCATCCTCAAACTGTCTTAGTTTAAGGTGATGGTAAGCAGGATCTCATGTTGGTCCATCAGACATATTGTGAGTCCTCTGAAAATGCCGCTAAAGGTAAACCTGTACCTAAATGTGTATTTGTCATACAATAAAAGCTGATGTAGCAAAGGCAGCTGATTGTGGGATTCACTGGCCCTAGCATGTGTCACACCACTCAGAAATGTTGAACCTCATAAAATGATGAAATGGTATTTTTTTAAAGCATAGCCAATGTGCAACCAGTAGGAGGCAGATCTTGACCAGAGGGAAGATGCCTTGAGGAGGGATCAACTCTGCCCTGCCATGTGCACTGCAGGGCTTCTCATGGGGCTGGTGAGTCAGCCTGTATCGGAAACCACATTCTTATTTCTTTCCTGCCATGTCCTACTTTCTCCTCTATAGCTGAGAACACTCCCTGTCTTAATCACTTTCTTCATTGCTGGGACCTAATACTTGACCTCCACAACATAAGGAGGGACAGGTTTGTGCCCACAGTTACAGTTCCTGGCAGGCAAACACGGCAGAGGGCTCCAGCGGAAGAAAGGTGCTGACATCGTGGCGAAAAGGAAGCTGAGACCCAAGGGAGGGGCTGGGGAAGGAGATAACCCCTTGCAGGTCACAATCCCATGGACTTGTCTCTTCCAACCAGACCCTGCTTCCTCACAGCCATGTCTGTATCACCCTAGTGACTCGGTCACCTTCCAAAAGCCCTGTCGGGAGTTCATGAGCTTTGGGGGATAATCTCCATTTAAACTTTAACTCTCTCCAACCAAATCTTTTTATTTACTAAGGCCCCATATCAAATTCTGCTTCCAACCCAATCTGAAACCCATCATACCAAATTGATTCTGCAAAGAAATAGAATTTGCTTACTACTGATTTATAATTTACATTGTATTTTTTTCCTAAAAGGAAAGAGCATTAAAAATTTAAAGAAGCATAACACTTTCTATACTAAGTCTCAGAGAATATATCCACTTAGATTACTTTTAAGGTGACTTATTCAATGCATGATATTCTACATAAAACATTAGGGTGATCTGCTCCTTCTATTACCTGTGTCACATGATCACTTAAACTTCCAGTTCAAAGAGCCTCTCACTAGGAAGCTGGTTACTCTAACACAGCAACTCTCATCATTTAAGGATTGCTCCTATCACCAGCTTCACTACAGGAAAACTACAAACAAAACCTGCTACTTCTACCTATAGAACAAGCAGTGAAACAGCTTCATTTATGCAACCAAGACCTCACAGGGAATTTTAGTCCGTCTAAGAAAAAAGAAAAATCTTTGATTATGAAAGAAACTTCTTTTACTTTACTACCAGACTAAGTGACTCTTATCAACTCTACTTTTAAATCATAATCCAGTGTTTTAACACAACCAGAAGTTTCTTCCTCATGTATATGCTAGATTCTTTGTGAAGATATTTTGCTGTAGGCTTAGGCAATAGGTAACAGACTCTATTTTTTACCTTGAATCACTTAAATTTCTATATATTGGGCCCTAACTTTCTGGAAGCCAGTATATCAGGCTATTTACATTTAGAACATCTCATCAATATGTCTGTTCTCTCTTAAATTTAGAAACCCTGAATACATGCAATATTATTCATCAATGTTCAAAGTGATAATACAGATCAGGCTTAAAAAAGAAAATCTGTAGAGAACCACAATGTGGTCCACAAATGCAGAAGAATATTATTTGGCTTTAAGCAGAAGGAAACTGTGACATCAACTCTATTAAGGGTGAAACTTGAGGGTATTATGTTAAGTGAGACAGACCAGTCAACAAAAAGACAAACACTGTATTATTCCACCGATAGAGATACATAAAGTAGTCTCATAGAGGAAAAAACAGGATGGCCATTGCTTGGGGGTGGGGGAAGTTATTTTTTAAGGAGTACAGAGCTTAAGTGTTACAAAATGAAAAGAATTCTGGAGATGGAGGACAGTGACAGTTGCACAAATATTGTGAATGTGCAAACACTACTGAACTGTCCACTGAGAATAGTAAAGATGATAAATTTTGTATCATGTGCATTCTGCCACAGTTTGAAAATTGGGATAAATTAAAAGAGAAAAAGCAAAATCAAATCCCTGTGGGGGTGAATCATTCACCATTGCCACTATTGCTCTATTGCTCTTGTGGTTTGTCTTTTATTCAGATTTCATTTGGGTTCTCTGCTTTTCTTCCTCTCTACTTTCTTTATTGCGTATCAGCATTTCTCATCTAATCACTTATCCAACTTTTTGAAGTCACATTACTACTCCAGAAGCACTAACAATGACTCTCAGCTGGGCATCACATTCAAACGTAAGTAAACACAGTGATTCTTTCCCTCCCTCAGTGGGGCCCTTGAGTGCAATCGGCAGGTGACCTCACTTGGCCTTCACTAGGATCAGTGTTTCTCATGCAGAGTCACACGTCAAAATTATCCCTGGATCTCTGTAAAAATTCTCACACCTGGAATCATGACTAAACAGAATGAGAGCTGGGCATTTTACTTCAGAAGCGCCACACATAATAAGGACAGTAAGGGGTTTATTAAATGCCAACCACTGTTCTCAATGTTTGACTATGATTCTAATGATCATCTCTACTAAAGAACTACCTCCTTTAACCATAAGTCCTAAATTGCATTCACAGTAAACATTATTAGTCTCTGAGTCCATAGTCAGGCGTAGGAATCCATCAATGTCTTCCTTTTGTAGGCAACACTGTATGTATACATGGTGTCAAATGCAAACATGCATATGTGCAAATGTGAAAATCTTTCCTGGGATGAGATACATCATAATTTCTACCAGTTCCTTAAAAATATCTCTGGCACAAAAAAAAAAAATTAAGAAAAATACTTAAAATAAAATTCTCCTAGCAGTAAATAAATATTCTCCCAACAATGTTATCCACATTTATTCATTCATTCACTAAATATTTATTGAGCACATATTACACACAAGCACATATTCAAGGTTTGAAAATATCAATGAACAAAACCAAGCTATATCCTCATGGAAACTTCACCAGCTAAGAAGTGAGCAAACTCCCTCAAAATCCATCCTGATTTTTCTTTAACTCAATCCCACACCTAATCCAAGTTCTTCTTCTTCTTCTTCTGTATCCAGAGTGTATCTCCCAAACTATTTTTTTCTCCTTCCCTACTGCTGCTTCTCCAAGCTAACCAATCACCCTCTCACAGCTGGGGTCCTCAGAGTCCTAAGAAAGGCACCAGAGCAGGTGACATTTGCTCCTGCTCAGTGCGTCCATGATGTCCAAGTGAATTTCCTGAATGTTTGGATACATAAATCAGGAACTTCAGTAGGCAGCCATACATACAGGCTCTTTTACCAGTCAGCCTCTCTAAGGTAATGTAGACCTACACTCCATTTTGTCATTTGTTAGTCTGACTTTCTCTTCAGAGACCAGAAACTCAATAGCAAAACTCACTACGAAAAGGAAAAACTTGTCAGTTAAAATTAATGTTGCAGCTAAAATTATACAGAACTTACAGTACCAAGTAGCCTGTCACACTATAAACTTCAAGTTTCCTTTCAAAATTCCTTTTCTTAAGAAATATGATTTGGTATAAATTCAGATTTCCTTTGATGAGATTGTTACAGGACCTTATTTGATATTTAAATCTCTTTCTAAGTTCCTGAGCAAAATCTTCCACTCCTTTGGAAATCTGACCAAGATAGCTACAGACATCTGATCCATTCAGTTTGAGTCTGTCCTCCACTACCAAAGGGTCATACTGCTTCTGGGACTGAGCTCTTTGATTTACTGCAACCCTTATTCACAGGGGCAGGTGAAAGTTTATCTTGGTCCCACGGATATCACCAATCACACACTGCAAAAAGCAATGCTCATTACTGTAATGAATTTTCTCAGGGAAAGGAGTCAGATGTTAATAAAACAATAATTTTTTTCTGTCTGAGGCTGTCCAGGATTTGTCACGTGTGATGTATGGAGACCCGATGAACTCAGGGTAGATGACAAGATCGTCTTGTGCTTGCAATCGTAGCTCACTTCAGCTATCGGCTTGACCTGGAAACAAAGTACTGAGGGTGACGGGAGCGAAGAGGCAGAGGAGGGGAAATGAAGCCGGAGGGAAAGGAAAGGAAGGCGGAAGGAAAGCTGGCCAACAATGCACTCATCCATGTGGAGTCAGAGGGTAAAGTCTGAGAAAACACCTCTGACATTCACGATCAGGTCACTACCGTTCTTTGAAAAAAAAAATCAATAGAAGGGATAAAAGGCACAGTCCACAAAACACAAAAGACTGACCTGCTTAAGTCATGTTCAAAATAGAGATTCCAAGATGCTGATATAAACCCAAGGAGTCTGCTCCTTTAATTAAAATACAGTCAAGCTGCTTAACTATTCAGTATGGAGCTGTGGCTGGACAGACAGCCACAGGACGCGCCTTCCACAAACTTGTGGGCAATACCTGTTGTTAATGCCCCTCTCCTTGCCCTCCCCTGTGAGGTTCACTTGGAGTTCACTGTCCTCTCAAGCTGCCAGTTCCCCACCAGTGTATCTCCGCCTCTCTGCCGGCGGGCTACAGTGAGGTTCAACCCGGAAATGCATGCAATAGACCCCAAAATTCCCAACCCAGGGGTCATGGGAGCTGGTCATAGCTTTCCCAGCCTCCCTGTTTACTGTTTCCCAGAGGGTCGCCGCTGGAAATGAGCCTGGGGTGTCCAGAGTAGTAACTGTTTATTGGCTTCTCCCTTTTCTTTCCCTCACTTTTGTGACTGCCTTGGGTAGTGGCAGTATGATGGCACATGATGTGTAGAAAATTTTAAAGCAATAACAAAATCAAATTAAAGCCAGTCTGCTTTCTGTTTACCATGGATAATTCTGGAAAACAAAATGATTGATCCAAGTCTCCTCCCTGTAGAAGGGGCCATCCTATGCCTCCCCATGACCACTCCCACCCTGGTCTGTCTGCTAAGAAGGTTAGACTCCCACCGTGGCCTCGGTTTCAGGTAGATTTCAGTCAGTCCTGACACCGTCAGTAACAAATGACATGTCACTTGAGTAAATGACTCAGCCTCTGCGTGCCTCCTTTACCAGAGGTGAAATGGAAACACTCGCGCTCTAGTAGCCAGGACTCAGGGTTAGTCTATTGAATGAGACACACAGAGCTCACCAAAATACCTAGTCTGTACAGGCTCAGCAAATACTAGGTTCTTTTAATATCATCTGACCTGTCTATTTACTGCATGTTTAATCTGCTAAAGTGCCTGTCAATCATTAATGTATAATTAGTTCCTTTTATCATCTGGAAAGAAAATGTGGTTAAGATTAGCTCTAATGATTCATATCCTTCAAAGCATTTAGTTTATTACACTGTTTCCCAAAATAAAATATTAAAGTCACCCGATATTTCAAGCTTACAACTTTATGTTTATTAACATCTTCTATAATTCTTTTTCCCTTTCTCCTCTTTCTTCTTCAGACTATTTCTTCTCCATCCTGTTGACTTCCTGATGTGCCCACTGAGCCCACAGCAGGGATTTAAATCAAAACAGAAGCAGCTCTTGGGTCCCTCATAAGCCAATACATTACTTGTTTGGATCTGAATTTCTTTTGCCTTTAAGATCTTAAATGTCTTTTTGCTTAGCTCTGAATATCTTTGAATATGATAGAATCCTGTGTTTTTTCGTATTCTTCATATCCGATAGACCTTATAACCCATAAATATATTAAAATAGTAGTCAGCTAAATTCTGGTGATTTCTCATAGCTTTATCTGGCATTGGCATGCCAGCTGCTAAGGTCATTCTACTGACAAATACTTTATCAGGATCTAATATAATGCAGCCTAGAATAAAGAATAGGAACATTAAATTGAGGGTCAAACCATGGCTGTCCAATCACTGCTCGTGTCACCTTGGGCAAGTCACTTGTACTTTCTAGAGCCTGACTGCCTTATGGTATCATAGAAAAGAATAAGAGTACCTGTAAGAGTATCTCTCATAGGGTTGTTATAGGAATTTAATAAGAAAAATGCCTAAAATGCTTCCTGGCATATAGCATGTGCTCAGCAAGTTTAAGCTACAAGTAACATTATTGCTATTATTACTATTTTTTTCATTTGTAATATATGGCATTCTTTTTAATTATGTAATTGTCATCCTTGACAAAAAACTCCTTTATGGGGCCAGAGGTTTAGCTCAGTGGCTTAAGCGCCTGCCTGGCAAACACGAGGTCATGAGTTTGATCCCTGACATAAAAAAAATAAAAAATAAATAAAAATTCCTTTATGTCAAACCATAATGAGTTCATCTCTTTCAGACCTATGTTGACTTCCAAACACACCCTGTAAATGTAAATTGAATTTAATTCTTCAGATCCCAGTATAACAGGCATCTTTGAATTAAGTAACTTGAGCTCTCTACTTTGAGCTTGTTCTAACAGTGAATTTTACTAAAATTACAAATGATAGCAAAGGGGAAACCACTGGAGCGTCTCTCGGGCTGACAGGGTCTCCCCACACTGCAGGCCCGGACCCGAGCCATCCATTGGGCTCTGTCTCCTGCATTCTCCAAGGCCCAGGCCCTCTGCTCTGTTCACTGCTTCCTGATCTGTCTGATGGGGCCCATTCTCCTATATCAAGCATCACAGCTGGCTGTCTGAAATCGGTGTGAAGTCCAGACTCAACCCCATGGTTATGTGGACCCATCTAGATCCAGGGCCCCATTCCTAGAATTAAAGTTGCCTGAAGCCTAGCAATAGTACATGGCTTTATGCTTTACAAGGTGCTTTCAAGAACATCTCCTCATTTGATCTTTCTGCAAGACAGCAGAAATTCATGTTATTGTTCCCTATATGGAGCGGGAGAGATTAGGAAAGATCAGAGGGATGATAACTATCAGGACTAAGACCAGAACGAAAATTTACAGTGTGGCCTGGCGTGGATTCTGTGGTGGGAAAGGCAGCATCTTCCCAGCCTCCCACAACCCTACTTATCTCTTGGCACTGCCAGGTCAGCAATGGAGCCACAGGCAGAGAATGAGTTAGAGGCCTGGGCCATGGACTCCAGAGGCCGCAGGTCACCTATGCCCTGGAGCTACACAGTGAAGACCGCATGGCATTGCTGCTGCTCAGGCTGAGAGCCCAGACAAAGCAACAACGCTTAGAATGTAAGTCGATGATTGATGCAAATGAAGAAAAAACTCCAGAACAAATCACACAAGAAAAACAAATGGAAGCTAAAGCTCAAGACCTGGAAAATGAAACTGAAGAGGTCAAAGTTGTGTTTGAAATGAAAAGTCTTGCACTGAGCAGGATGAGACATTCAGCTGCATTTAAAAATGATCCGGAAAAAATTAATGCTGAAAACAGTGTGTTTACAGATACCATGAAAGAAGTATTGAAGTTAAATAAGTTAATAATGAAATTACAGTGGAAATTAGAAAAAAAAACTACTTGGTCTTCGAAAGAAGAGATTGCAATTAAAACTTGCTTCAGAAAGTAAGCTTTTAGAAACACAAACTGAGACCAAGAAGCAAACCCTCCCTGCGAGCGAATGCACAGGAGGCCACTACTGGGAGGACAGTCAGACCCCAGCCCCTTCTGGAGCATGGGCTGGGAAACAAGAAGAGCCAAACCCCCTTGCCCCTCAGAAGCAACTGGCTGATACAGAGACACAGGCTGATGAAAGCTACTCAGGTGAAATGCAATTTGGTGCTTGTGGTGTTCGGTGTTTCACTGACTGTGCAGGTCTAGGACCAGTGGTCTGATCATCTGTTCAGAGGATAATGGTACACAGTGTGGCATCTATGGGGGAGCTCCTTCCGGGGGTGATGGCCATTGTTAATTACCTATTATCTTGTCTTGAATTCCTGCATCATTTTCATTGTTTTGCTGGGTTGGGTTTCATTCTTTTTTGTTTTGTTTGATTTTATTTTAGCCAATGGCATGGGCAGCTATTTCAAAGATAGCAAGAAATATTATGATAGCCACTTAGGATTTACTATTGTCTTGTTTTGAAGTCTTTTATTGCATTCATTGTTTTGTTTTATTGGCTCTACTCTGTTCTGTTTTGTTGTTGTTGTTGTTTTGTTTTACTATGTCTGAATGTATCTGCAGCTATTTTGAAGACAACAAGAAGCATTATGGTTACCATTGTTGATTTCCTATTGTTTTGAAGTCCTGTGTCACTTATACTGGTTTGTTTTGATTGGCTTTATTGTTTTATTTTGCTTAGTTTTATTCTCTTTAAAATAAATAATTTTTAAAAAGAGAAATACAGACTGAGAAGAAGAAACAGAAAGAGGAGTTGGACAGTATGGAAAATTGAGACAAGATAAAGACCATGCAACAAAGCCTACAGATGGAGATGGACATTACTACAGTTATTCACCTCATTTGGGGAAGTGAAGTCATCTGGACAGTGGATCCAGCCCTCAGATCTGTTCTGCAGCTTGAAAGGGATCTCACCACAATCTAATAAGAATTCTGCTTTGCCAGGTGTGGTGGTAAGGAGGCTGAGGCAGGAGGATTGCCACACACTGAAACCAGCAAAGAATTGCACTTGGGCATTTTTTGGTTTTTGTCTTTGATATGTCGTTTAAATAGCAAGTTTCAAGTGAAATGAATTTCCAGTGTTTCTGGAACTATCCTAATGCTATATATTTTTTTTTTAGCTTCAGTTAACACTATAGCACAGAATTGGTCATTTCAAATAATAATAAAGTGACTGCATACTCTAAAAGGGGAGAAATCTTAGTCATAGAAAAGACATCTGGTCTGATATCTGATGCATATGGACATTTTTTGGACATTCATAGTGATCCCAGCTTTTATTTGTAGTATGTGTGTGCATTTATGCATTTGTCAATCAAAATACAGAAAAATGGGGGCGGCTTACAGTGTGGACATATGGCACTGGCATTATGAGAGAGAACAGAAAGGACTGAGACTATCGCAGCGCTGAATCCAAGACAAACAAGAGGAAGCCGAGCAGCCAGCCTCACCTGGTAGGTGTGAGAGAGAGATGGGCTTCTCAAGGAATGAGTAAGAACCGTGAGTATGAACGCAGGTGGCTTTCTCTCTAACGCTGGCCTTTAAGTCCCTCTTAAAGCATTGATTCCATAAATCCCTAATTCTAAAGTAGACATCAGATTCCCTGGACTCTTTCTCAGTCAAGATTCCACTAAAGAACTGAACTCTCCAGAAAATGATCTGAGTAGTCACTGTATTTTCTTAATTCTTTCAAGAACAGCACAAAGCTAATCCCATTCCAGGTACAAAAGGAAGCAGTTGATTCATTATACGTGATGGATACCTTGGGTCGATAAGGCTTAGCTCTTTTACAGAGACTTGGATGAGAGATACAGTTCAATAAAAGAGTATGTGCTTAGAATGAGCAAAGCCTTGGGTTCAATCCCTCACCTCCAAAATAAAACAAAAAACCTACTGTGTGGCACAACACACTCCACCTGAAGTATTTCCTTCTCACAATTAGAACAAAATATCAGCAACAATTCAAGAAATCCCCCATCTTATTTGGCAACCCTCCACCTCAGGTGCCAGTCTTTAAAAGGGCAATGTCTTAAAGTTAAGTCCTACTATACCCAGGTGGCAAAAGGAAGAGTCTACTAATAACCTGTTGAAGCTTTTTATTGTCTTGGAAGGAGACTGAGGAACTAAATGAGAACAGGTTAGCACCTCCCCACCCCACCCCCCTGCACCCACAGATGATTAACTCAGGGAACAACAAATTGAGTTGTTGCCAGAGAGGTTTTCAGCAAAGAACTTTCAGAGATTGGTGAGTGGTGGTTCCAGAGGCTGGAAAAAGGATCCCCATTGCCTCCAGTAGGGAAACTACTGTGACACATCCGAGGCCTGTTCTGACTGTAGATTGGTGATCTAGGGCCATCTGGCAGTCAAACAAACCAGCCATGCCTTTTCTAAACTGACCAACCACCTTCCAGCAAGGAAATGGTTCTGTCTTTGCCAATAATAACCTCTTGGTTACAACTGTAAACTAAAGGGAACATAGCCAGGCAGATTCCCAAGAACAAATTCCGGGAAATTTTGCCTCCCATTCATTTCCTTCCATAACCTATTTAAATGCTTAAGCCACTTACTTTGGGAGTGAGGTGAGGAAGGAAATGCCGTCTGAGGGAAGAAAACTTTGTGAATTTAGAACAGAAGCATAAAGGCGTAAGGAAATCTCTAAGGAAATAAAATAGAATAATATTTGAATAAATTGACTTAATCAAGATTAATTCTGCTTATTAGCAAGCAGAAGTGTTATAAAAGCCAAGTAAGCAGTGGTCTCTGTCCAATTAGAGCAGATAACTTGTCTGGGAAAAGATGGAACCAGGAGCAGAGTGCAAATGGCCATCAAGGTAAAGAAGAAAAAAAGCCACACACACACACACACTCAGCAGGGCTTTCCATGCAAAGATGGGAGTGGTATTAAACACAGCTTTAGATGAGACAAACTCTCAATTTTTTCTCTCTTTTTAAAAAGTTAAAGTGTGCCTGATCCATTGGTGAAAACAATAGCCAACATTGCATGCCTCTGGAGGTGTGCCACGAATTCTCTGCTATAGTCTACTCCACAGCTTGGAGGAAAGTACTGGTATGATCTCTTACCAAAGTAACTCAACAATTTCCTGTTATTTGAAACTCTTTAAGATATTTATTGTGTCATTATGGTGTGCCAGGCATGATGCTGGGCTGTAAGAATAGCCAGTGCCCTCAAGAAACTTGCAGACAGTACAAATTATTGAGAGACCAGGTTGGGGGTATATGGTAAAAAATAATGAAGGAGGAGAAGCATTTAAGCTGAGACCTGAAAGAAGGGAAAATCTGCCATGGGAAAAAAAGAGGGAAGAACACATCAAGCATGGGGCACAGCCTGTGCAAGGGCCTGAGCTAGACAATGGTGTCTATGCCGTTTGGGGGGGTAGGTTAGGGAGCAAACGGTGGGGTCGGGAGCATGAGTTCAGTCTGCAGAGATGAACAAGGGCCAGAACTTGTTATAAGACTGGATACGTTTGAAGGTCTATACTGGATACTCCTAAGGTGCTGTACCAGGAGAGTAATAAGATGTGGTTTGTATTTGTTAAAAATCACTGCAGTGGACCTTTGGAGAGTGGATCGCAGGACTCAACAGGGAAACAAGTTATGAAACTAGTGTTCAGGTGATAGAGACAGATGGTGGCTTGGGCCACATCTTGCAGAGTACATACACATCCGGCCAAGGGGCACAATGATACCCATGAGCTTGAATGATCCGATCTCCTGCTTTTTACAACATCAGAGGACATAGCACAGTGCAGTGATTAAAAGAATAAATGCTGATATCAGGCTAAAATTCTATACCTAATCTTTCCTAGCCTTGTGACTTTGTGCAAGTTACTAAACTGTAAAATGTGGTAACAATATTGCTTGTGATAGGTAAAATAAATATATGTGTCCATCTCCTAATCCCTGGAACCTACAAATACATTACATGGTAAGAGTGAATTAACATTCTAGGTGGAGTTAAGAAAGTGACATTAGGGCCGGGGGATTTAGCTTAGCGGCATAAGCACCTGCCTGGCAAGCTCTGGGTTGAGTTTGATCCCTGGTACTGAAGAAAAAAAAAAAAAAAAGAAAGTGACATCATATGAGAAAGACTCAACCATCCCCTACTTTGACAGTGGAGGAGGCTCTGAGTCAAGGAAAGTGGGCAGCCTCTAGACTCTGGCAAAAGTCCTAAAATCTGTTCCACTCAGCCTTCAGAAGAACACAGCCATGCCAACTCTCTTGGTTTTTACATCATGGACTTCTGACCTTCAGAACTGGAAGATTAATAAATGTGAATTGCTTTAAACTGCTAAATTTGTGCTAACCCTTTCAGCAGCAGTGGGAATCTAATACTCTATGCATAAGCCATACTAATGTAGTACATGCCGGGCTCACCTAAGGATCAACTGTCACCCCCATCTGGGAGGATGTCTGCCTGGCTCTGGGTCCCTAACTGGATGGTTTACCCATGTAGCACTCCTCCAATACAGTTTCATAAGTTCTAGTAAATACACTCAAGTAGGATTATGTAAAAGGAAAACTTAAATATACAATTTTAGATATTATAACTTAAGATCCAGACAATATTATTAATCATTTCTAAGTTCCAGTGTTTTTTCTGACAAAAGTGCTCTATCTCCTTAAAAACCAATCAAATTGACTCTGAAGACCAGTGTTCAATAAGTTACAGTTCTAAAATTCTAAATTGTCATTGAATCCCTCACCTCCTCCTTCCCATGCCCTACAATCGAAAAATTTTTATATACATTGTTGTGCACCTCAGTCATTAATAAATAACCTGAGCCAATCCAAAGAGAAGGGCTAAGATTTCCACTAATTAAGGAAGGACACACCTCATTGTCAATTTTAAACACTAGTAAGCTTTCGCTAAAACCTCCTTCGTTAATAAGCTCACTGCTGCCATTTATTGAAAAACAGTCTGATTTGCCAGGAACACAGTTCTGCGCCACATGACCTGGCTGATTCTCACTGAAGATTCTGTTTTACATGCTCACCCATCAGCAAACTTCTCTCGCCACCTAGGTAGTGAGTGCCACTCTTTTCTGGTCCCATTTCTCCCCCAGCAAATCTCAAGATCTCCTCCCTTACCTGTGATTAATGGTCTTCATCCTGACTCTACACAAGGCCTAGAAGTCCTTAAGCCCAGGGTCTGTGATTACACCAAAATGAATGAGGGTATGTTGAACTAATCAACTTCAAATATCTCCTGAAGGAAGGAAATTCTGAATACTAAATCAGGCATCAGAATATAGGCCTTCTACTTGTCTGCTTTATGTTAATGACAGAGACCAGAATGACAAGTCCAGTTTATCATACCCTGCAGGAAACCTAAGACTAAGTCCACAAAGAGAACCACAAGTACCAATGTGTCACAAAACTCAAAAACTACAGTGATTCCCTTGAGTCAGTCTTCAAGAAGGGGCTGCAATATTTGCTGAAAACCAGAGAGTTCCTACAAAAGGTGGATACTCTAGTGTGGCAAAAGAACCTTGGGTTTTTGTCACATCCCCAGAAACCGGACTTTAAGTGAGCTCTGTACATAAGTCAACCCAGCAGGCAGGAAGCCCAGGCAACCAGAAACAAGGACCAGTGCTGTCCAGCGTGGGACTCAGAGCCCACATGCAGCTGTTGAGCACCAGAAGGAACCAAGTGTCGAATACACACCTGAGTTTGAAGATGGTGCACATAAAGAATGAAGCCTCTCATTTACAATTTTTATATTGATCAGACATTGAAACGATGGCGTATTTGATATACTGGGTTAAATAAAGTATATTACTGAACTTAAATTCACCTGTTACTTTTTATGTTTCTTTAATGTGGCTAGAAGAGCTTGGCCTAGATAAAATTATATGTGTGGCTCTTATTGTATTTCTGTCAAGAAGTCTCCAGCAGTGCTAAGAAGCTGGCACAGAGAGGTCACATAACTTCACAAACCCTTGAGTTAGTCAGCCTTGAGCCTGAGTAATCCGTCTCCTGAGGCCATGCTCTTAGCCACTAGCCCACATGATTAAATGTGCACCTAACATATTTACCACAGTGGCTGGTAAGGTAAGTATTCGGTAAATGTTAGCTATCTGTAATACAACTGTATTTTTCTGCTGTTGTCCTTTTACAGTATATCTGATAGATTGGTTTTTCCCAGGTTCCCAGCTAAAATCGGAGGCAGGCACCCTCATAATTTTTCTGATTCTCTTAGGCAATGCAAAATCCAATGTATGCAATTTTTATTCCTATCACACATCCTAAACCATCAGTTTTTATTGTATGAGGTTAAACCCTAAAGAAACATTTTCACTACTGTAACATCGTTTTTAAGAGTTTACTTCCTTTAATACTGTAAATTAAGTGAGAATTTAATGCCCTCTCTTACCCCATTCACGATTAAACCAATCTCATAAAAATCAGGCCATTCCTGGGATGTTCATAACTTGCAAGGCTAAAGGTGTCACTTGTCTTCATGAGGATCATTTCACTGGCAATTTATTGGGAAGAAAGCTGTATTTATTCCAGTCAGGTTTCACCCATCCATTTACAACTTTCTAATTTTGCTTCTTGGTAATTGTTCCCCCAATATCTCCTGTGACTGTGCCTTTGTTTGATTCTTTCACCCCAAAATGTTATTTTTATTACAGTGTAAACCAGAAAACATTTCTGCATTCTAATTGGAAGTCCTGACTGGTTTGCCATTTGATGCTGAATAATTTAGTCCTGTCTAATGAGGCGTCTGGAACCCCCAGTCTGCCCTGTGAAAAGGCCTACCTGCTCCTGGAAGATGGCTGATTGTCAAAGCTATATGTAGAGATAATGAGCACATCTTTGCCTCTCTTGCCCTCATAAGAGAAACTACAGATTTCTAAAGAGATATATAGATGAGATCTTACCCGACTCTCCCTTGAGGGAATATGGATGCCTTGAGACTCCTACTTTAAGATTTCCCCAGAAAAAAGAAAGTTAAACTTAAGTCATTTTTCTTTTTTTTTTTATTTCCAGAAAGTGGACAACTCCTTTTGCTCACCAGCCTGGCCAAACCCAAGTTTATTCTTTCAAAAACCTAAGCACACATACAGGGTGAAGATTTGTGTCTACGCTAATTAGCAGTTCCTGCTTCAGTTTTAGCTTGAACTATAAAAAGACAAAGGAGATGAATAAGACCAGAAGCAATTCTTTGAAAAATGGAAATCTGAAAGTGGAAAAAAGTCACATCTCTTCTTAAATATATTTTCATTGAAATCTGACGGCATTGCCAGTACCTCCTCCCGTGTTCGTCTTATTAAATGACTTCGTATCACCAACCATTTCCATCTTTCAAAAAGTTTCATCTGTTCCTAAAATGAAAAAGAAAGCTGCCGACATAATTTTAATTCTTTTTCTGAAACATCTCTTTATGTTTTTATATTTGCAGGGTTTTTTTTTCTTTTTCACATTATTTGGCCTACTACATGAAAAAAAAATTTTTTTCAAATACTGATCACAGAAAGTTCAAGAGAACATCAAATTCCATTGATTTTATTTTATTTTGAAAGATGATGCATATCCAAGGAATCAGACTTACAGAGTTGAAAATGAGCCTTACGACCTCCTACATGTAAGAGCACATTATTAGAAGTTCCGCTCAGACCACTGCCCCCAAAGGAAGTTTATGCTGTTCTGCAGAGCCAACATGGGCTTTTCACAGGTTTTATACTCGGGCAGGTATCATCCTTGCCCTTACTCTAGGAGATTTGTCCTTCATTGTCATGCACATGTCCTGCAACCTCACCAATGTATTTGTGCCCACTCAGTGCCCTGGTGTTTGGAGTACTTTGATCCATAGCTTTGTTTCTTACCACATGGCAGTAAAATCCAGAGACTAATAACCTGTATGTACTCCATTGCCAGTTAGTGGTAGGGTCGACCACAGGCTAGATCCAGAGTCCCAACCCCCAAGCCACTGCTCTGTCCACTGTACAGTGGTCGTTAGCTACACTGAAGGGACTGAAAGTTCCACAGAATCACTACTACACATTTCATCAGGGCTTCGCATGGTAAAGACCTTGACATCCACTCCAGTGTACAATAGAAAATGTCAGAGACTGGAAAGTGGAATAAATGCTAGAAAATTTAGAGGCTGTGAAAGGCCAAAACCCTTTTCAATAAGTTCTAGGGATGATTGCAGCTCTTCTACTAACATTCCCTCCAGTCTGGTTAATAGTTATTATTTACGAAGCAATGAGCATGTGCCATTAGCCCAGGCAAAACACTTTGTAGTACTTAATTGTCTCATATTGTCTCATTTTAGCCTCACTCTGCTGCGAAGTAGTTTTACTTTACAGCTAAGGAAACAGGGATGGAAACCAAAACATTCTCCTAGCCACGCAGCCATTGAGCAACCACGGCAGAGCTTCATTTGAAACCAGAACCCACTATGCCACCAGTAATTCCTTGTCCATGTATTCAAACAGAGAGAATGTATCAAATATTTTCACCCTCTATGTGCCTTTGATCCTACCCTTGGTCAAAGACTTTTATTAGCATTCTCCCAACACCTGAAATTTTTATCGTAATACCAGGTTACAATTTTTCTTCAAATCTCTCAAAAAAGGACTGATGGTACATCCCAGTGCTTGAAACTTTTAGGATTCTAACCTAAATTCATTCCACGAATTCTTATTTTTTCAGTAAATGAGAAAACAACTGCTCACCATCCTCTAGACTTCTTTTACTTTTCTCACAAGAGAAAACTCCAAGTCCTGGAGATTTTATTTAAAGATCCCGGGTCCAAACATGTAAACATATCTACACATCTTTGCTAAATGAATGGTCTTGTAACTAGGATGTGTGAATCCAAAACCTTTCCCCTGGGTCTCCAACCATCCAAGGAAAGTCAATTTCCAGAGTCTCGGGTGCCATGTATTCTCTCTCATAAAACTATCGTCCTGAGAACAAACATGCTTAGGGCTACATGCTTGTTCTCAGTTCCCTCCTCCCCTTTCACAACAACACTGCTTGTATTTTGTGAAAGAAAAGCGACCTCACCCTGCTGAATCTCACAGCGCTGCACAGTACTGCAGTGTAGAAACCTCAGGGCAACAGAGGGGCCCTTCTAACTCTGCTGCGGCCCTGACTGTGGAGGGAGAGACTCCGAAGCTAGGTGAGGTAACCTTTAGGCATCCAATAGCTTCCAACTGGTTGCTTCTAATCTAGTTAAGACTGAGTCAAATAATCCACACTGATTTCAAAAGAAAGAAAACTGGGAAGTTAGGGAAACAGGAATAAAAATAATCACATTATATTATGTACAGGCACAAATTTCCTGTGATGAATCTGATCATTACGTATACCTAAAATGTACCAATAAACTTAATTAAAAATTTTTTAGAAGAAAATCATTTTTCCCTTTTTTCTTTTAAAGACTGCTTCAGGATTTTTGGCATCTAACCTAGAAGAAAATCGAAGAATTGACTGGCACTGAAATAATGCAATTTTCCACTTAGGCACTTATGAGTAGGGTTTCTCAGTGTTTGAAATATAAAACACGAAAACCAGACAAAACCCTGATGCTAATTCTGTTTTATTCTAGGCCAGGGATGTGGTTAAGTGCTGGAACTTGCCCAACTTATATGATGCCATGGGCTCAAAAGGAAAAAAATTATTTACATATATAAACATCTACTATGTTTATTTTTATATACCATATATAATATTCATCCACAGATACAAGAGCTAATTTTTAAAATTATGTTCTTAAAACATAGATTTCCAACCAATCTTACTTTTCATATGTAATAATTATTTGAATTGGTCATGGCAATCTATTCAGAAAAAGCTTAGCGTTTAAAAACTTACGGTGAGAGCAGTATGTTAAGAAAAATTCAATTTCTATGTAAATTGCTGTAGTATTTAGACTCAACATATTTAGAAGACTGTAACATAATAAAATAATTTTTAAAGAGAAATGTAATCTTGCTTTGAAATGTCCGTATTTACATACATACTATTACACTGACAGACTAAACATTGTTTTTTTACTGTTTTTAATTAAGTTTATTGGTATCAGATATACATAAAGATCATATTCGTCATGGGGAATTTGTACCTGTACATGATATGCTTTGATTCCTTTTTTTCTCCAATCCCCTCTCCTCCCTTCAACCTCTCTTCCCCTCCTTATTTACAAAGCTTTGTTTCCATTTTATCTTTTTTAGTTATTTTTTCCTTTTCCCCTCTTTCCTTCCCCTTTCTGCTTTCCTAGTTCCTCTTTTATTTTGAATGTTGTCTTCCCATTTCACAGTATCTATTATATGCTTCAGTCTTTATTTATTCTTTCAGTGTCTCACACCAGGGAAACAATGCAATATTTACACATGAGTCTGATTTGTTTCACTTAAGGTATGATCTCAAATTGCATCCATTTACTTAGAAATGTCTCAAGTTTACCCTTCTTTGTGGCTGAGTAGTATTCCATTGTATAAGAAAAACCACATCTCTTTATGCATTCCTCTGCTAGTGGGCATTTGGGTTGTTTCCAAGATTTAACTATTACAAACTGTGCTGCTATAAACATGGGTGCACATATATCACTGTGGTGTGATGTTTTTAATTCTTTCAGGAAAATACCCAAAGGGGTACAGCTGGGGGAATGGAACCTCTAAGCTTAGTTTTTTGAGGAGTCTCCACACTGACTTCCATAATGCTTGTACCAGCCTACACTCCACCAACAGTGGAAATGAGTTCCTTTTTCCCCACAGTCCCACCAGCATTTGTTATTAGTTGGTTGCTTGGTGATAGCCATTCTTTCTGGAACAAAGTGGAATCTCAGTGTTATTTTAATTTGCATCTCTTGAATGGCCAGTGACATTGACCATTTCTCATGTATTTTTTGCCATTTGTATATCTTCATCTGAGAAATGTATATTCATCTCTGATGCCCATTTTTGGATTGAGTCTTTAAATTTAAGAGTTCTGATTTTTTTTTCAATTCTTTATATGTTCTAGATTTTTTTTCAATTCTTTATATGGTCTGATTTTTTCAATTCTTTATATGTTCTTTATATGTTGTGTGTTTATATGTTAAACCCTTTGAGGGACAAGCTGCTAAAATTTTTTCTCATTCTTGGGTTGTCTTTTTACCCTGTTGGTAATTTATTTTGCTGTGCAGATACTTTCTAATAGGATGAGATCCTAGTTGTTAGTTCTTTGTATTATTTCCCATGTAATCAGCATTTTGCTTATGAAATCCTTACCTACACCTAAGTCTTATTCTCTTTTCCAGTAGACTCAGTGTTTCTGTTTTAATGTTTAGGTCTTTGATCCATTTCAATTTTAGTTTAGTGCATGGTGATAGACATGGGTCTAGTTTTAGTCTCCAGTGTGTGTAGAGCCAGTTTTTCCAGCACCATTTATTAAAGAGGCTACCTTTCTTCCAGTGAATGTGCTTGGCCCCTTCGTCAAAAATAAAGTGGCTGAGTGTGTTCGTAGTTGTTTCTGCATCTTCTAATCTGAGGAGACTATGTGGATTGGACCCCAAGATAGGATTAGTGCCCCTATACGATGAGGCAGTGACTAGAGCTCTCTGCCCACCATGCAGGATGGGCAGCAAACCAGGAAGAGAACCCTCACCAGCTATGAAATATCTGCCAGCTCTTTGATCTCACAATTCCCTGCCTCCAGAGCTGTGAGAAATAAATATTTCTTGTTTAAGTCACCCAGGCTATGTAACATTACATATTATTTGCATCTACTTAATCTTATGTTGAAATTTTCTAAAGTTAACTTAAAAATGGAGGAAGGATTATTCCATCTTTCAAAATTCCTTAGAGGTACACAGGGAAAGAAAATTGAAGACAATGTCTACACAACAACTCTAAAGCTTTTTTTTAAATCCTTCTTAGCATTATTCCTACAGATAAGTTGAATAGTCTTTCATAGAAATACCCTAAAAATTCACAATACCTTGATTAAATCTTAGTTCCATAATACATCTACGAGAATCACTTCTTGACCTCTATATCTTCTTCATTCCTGTTTAAACACCTTGTTTTATAGATAAAGGTTCTATTTCCTCAGTGACCTACAAAACCTTTTTCATCACAGGTATATTTAGCCAACATGGACATGTATTATCATTTGTCATATTAAAAAAAATTAACAGGGAACCTAGAGGGAACAGACATCTCATTCTTTGATCCTTTCCCCAAGCACTGTTAATGACCACCTTGAGGAATGATGGCTTGGAGGACCAAACATCCCTTAATAGCTTCCCTTTGTTCCTTTTCTACCTCAGGTCAAACCAATATGCCTGCAAACCTATATTCCAGTAAACGTGAGAGAAGGAAATAATGTTAGATCCCTCCCCATCTGACATATAAAATCACTAAGTTAATATATTTTACTAAATGAGGATTGATGGAGTCTAGTCATGGTTTTACACCCTTTAAAACCAAGGTTAGACTTTAAAGGGCCAAGGGTTAAGGCTGCCACCCATCTGTTCTGTCACAAGCCTCTTGGTGGTGACTCTATTTAGCCATTTAGTAAGAATGCACCTGTGGATGCTTGGCGAAGACTTGGAGAAATGAGTGTGGACCTCAGACCTTTCTCAGAACTGCTCTCTGAACCACCTTCAGCCTCTGAGAGGTGGTTGAGTTCATGTAGTCAGCAAAAATCTCCTAAGGTCCTGTCTGATAAGTGATGTTTCCCTTGGCCACCTCTCTGCCCCAGGACAGGGTGGGTCACAGCCTCACAGAGGAAGCGCCTGTTACTCAGTACCTGGTCCTGAGCCAATGTTCCCACTCAGGTTAGGCTATATCTAATCACAAACCCATGGGAAGCAAAGTTCCCCTAAAGATATCAATGGGAGACCTCAGTAAATACTTTGAGGGCTCCAAGTGGAAAATAAGGAAGGAAGAAGAGGCGGGGGGTGTGAAGAAGGAGATGGGGAGAGGAGAAGGGAAGGGAAAGGAAGACGAGTGGGAAGAGGGAAAAGAAGAAATGGCCCCCACCTTAAAGAGCATATTATCCAGCAGGGAAGGCAGAGTAACAGACAGCAAAAGATACTGTTTGGATGCTTAGTCATGACTTAAAATCAAATACAGTCTACAGACAAGCAAGGAATAACAATTAGAAGGTCTCTTAATTAGGATACTTCTTAACCCTGCAGAATCTATGCTAATTTTTTTATACAGCCAACAATTCTTGCTACTTATTAAATACAGAACTACTCAAAGAACAAATGTAAATGAATCCCCACCAATGTGTTTGCATGTCAACATCTCACATTTCACCCCAGGAGCCCAGGCTCAGTCAGAGCCGTGCTGTGACTCCCACAAACAAGGGATAGAGTGAAAGGGAAGCCAGTGTTTTCCTTTCAGATAAATGCAGAATTAAAACCCTGATTCATAGATTTGCTAATTGAACTTCCTGCTGTGGACATAGGGCATGCTTTTAAGTACTTCAATAGGCCTGTCTCTGAAAAGTGATTAGAAATAAAAGAAGGTGAGTGGGCGTGACTTCAAGAGAGGTAAGGGAGAAAAAGGGTTGTGGAAATGCAATAGGTGCTTCCCAAACGAGAGGAAATGAGAAGGGAAATTTATCAGCTATGATGGGACTCTTTGCTCCTGAAACCCTAGAACTCATTGAGCAACAAAGACTCTGTCACTTTCCATCAAGACAGGGACAGTAACATCAGCCCATGGCCACCTCCTGGCACTTGTGCTCTCACAGAGATGCCAGGTGTTACATCAACAGCCCATGTCCTGCTAAGCGATAGCATTTGCAAATTATAGAAAATGTTCCTGGCCCCTTACTGCTCCCGGTCACCCCCACCCACCTTTCTCAGATCTGCATGGGAGTCTTGAGTATCTAGTTTTCCATTCTCTGCCTCTCTATGCCAAACACTGGACTTCTTAAAGCTGCTGGGTCCTCCCCAGTGACCTCATTCCTGCAAATCCCACCTGTGGTACATAGTTAACAATACAGATTTGTTAAACCTAAAAGTAATCATACTCGTGACTCTTTTCTATTTTGGCTTTCTGAAAACTAGGCACAGCATCTCCGTTCCACACGCCTGGATCCATCTTCCTGTCCACTCGGTTCTCTCAGTGCCTATCTGGAACTTAACCAGATTTGCTGCCCACCTGGGGTGGGAATTTGCTGCCCACAGTGGGTGGTACCTTCTCGGGACCACTCCTTAACTGACTACCGATGCTTTTCTCCTCTACCTCCCGCAGTGACCCCCCTCATTCCTCGCAGTGGCACAGCCAGCACCAACAAAACATGTAGTCTTAGGATTTCCAAAATCTCATCTGGTCCGTGGAATGCTAATTCTGTGAGATGTTAATAGATGTCACAATTTTTTTAAAAAGCTATAAGCAAGTGGTGTGTAAGAAAACTGTGTATCATTTTTCCATTTTCGAAATTTACAGGACTGAAAAGTTCTGGTAAGAGGGGTATGGGATGGGGTATGGGATGGCAAAGCTTTGTCTACACAGGACTTCTAAACATTACAACACTGGTCTCTTTGCCATGTGATTTCTATAAACATCCTATAGATCTGTATTCCCTACAACCCACTTTGGGATAATCTGATATAATCACATTCTGGGAGCAAATTCTGGAATTAGATGTGGAGGCCACGGTGGAGCAAGAGCATCATCCTCAGAAGGCTGATCAGTTAAATGAAGGGAGGCTTTGTGGACAAGAGCAAGTTGGGACTCAATCTCCAGAGAGCAAAGCACAGAACTGTGAAAGAAGTCAGTGTCTCACGAAATCAGCCACACTGGAACTTGAGGGACTGACCGAGAAAGCAATGGGCCACCCTTCCTGGTAAGCGGTGGGTGGAGCTGATAGCAACTAAGGCACATAAAGCAACTGAATATTGTATTGTTGGGTTGATTATGCTGACCTGAGGCCAGAGGTCTGAGCATCTCTTGGGAGGATGACGGTACGCAATACAGCAAATATGGGGGATTTCCTTCTGTTTTGTCTTTAAAGGACAATATTGTTCTCACTGTTTTGCTTTGTTCTGATCAATTGTTTTGCTTTATTCAATATTTGGTTTTATAGTGTTGTGCTTTTGGTTTGATTATGTTATTCCTGATTGAATGGAAAACTATTGCAAAGATAATAAGATATAGTGTGGTACCTATTATTGTATCCTGGTATTCTGCTCAGAAGTTCTGTACCAGTTTTGCTGCATTTGTCTTGATTGGCTTTGTTCTGTCTTGTTTTGTTGTATTTTAATATCTTTAAGATAAAACAATAAATAAATTTTGAGAGAATAAGCAAGAAGCGCTTTCAGGATCGGGTGACCCAGGAAAAATCAGTTTGGAAATTTTACAGGTTCCCAGTAAAAACTGAAAAGGAGGAAATATTTATGGGATTTGTCATGTCCATGAATACTTTCATCAGGTAAGCCTTCCAGGGGTTGGATCCTTGCTGAAACTGTGAACAATCCGAAAAGAAAGGAAACTATGTCACCAAATTACCAACGTATACCCCCAGTAAGGTCTTATTTCAAACTTTCTTTTTTAAATTAAAAAATCTATTCTAGAGTCAGCAGTCATAATGAAGAGCCTAAAAAAAATAAGTTTCTTTTAAAATTTCTGGTTCCTTCCGAGTCTAATTTTTCACATTCTGATTAAATATTCCTCTATCTGCTTTTGCCCTTAAGAAATCCTCATACGACTAAAATACCACTTAAAAGAAAATGGTGTCCACACTTGCTATTTACCTTGCTGATTTTTACCTATAATATAAGCACATTTATCTCTCCAGGGATTTGTGGTGTAAACTGAATAAATCTCTCACTTTGATAATACAGCCCCACAGTAATTTAAATCTCAGGTCTTTCTGAAACATCATTTTGGTAAAGTAATCCTACTGCACAGGGTTTTCCTTTGCACGCATATGCCAAAATGAGATGTGTGCTCTAAATTGTACCCCAGGCACTGAACAGAAGTCTGTTATTATTAAAAACAAAACAAAAAAAAAAAATAGTTGCAAAGATACCTGTTCTGCCAAGTGCTTGCATATTTAAATTTCTAAAAGTCTGAGATGCCAAGCTATCTGCTGCATGTCTAAAGATAAAAGCAGCTATGTTCATTTTAACCAGGCAACAAGCAGCCGGGCGCATGAGTGACACCGAGCCCTGCTAGCCTTCTTGCCTTCTTGGGTTGCCACAGTATCCGAGAAAAGAAGTAGCATAAACTTTCTGTAATACATAAATAACAATTTGCTGGTAATTCTTTCCTCAGCTTTAATATGCATGCATACAAAACTTACCTCTCCTACTCAAAGAAGGTATACTCTCTTCTCTTACTCAATGTGGACCTTCACTCCTGCTAAGAACACTATATTGAAACCCTCACCTCTCAAGGGAAAAGCTCCTTCCGCTGTGGCATGGCCTCCCAAGCTACTGGGTTTATGCATGAACAGCTTTCTTAGCATGGGGGAATTTCACCCTCTTTCATGCTTGCAAATCCCCTAAGTACTGAACTCCAGAAGCATGACAGTGGCAGAACTCTGCAACTGCCTCACGCCCTCCCGGGCATTGTAGTCTTGGGCACATAAATTATTTATTTTGTTGTTCCTTTTCATAACTGTTCTTCCCTAGCCAACTTTGTGTTAATCACCGCCCTGGTTGAGCGACTGAATTTAGAATTTCATTAGAATTGCTTAGTAACAGTAATTAGTTTGAGCATTCACCCATAGGCATGGCATACTTATTCAAGGGTAGGGAAGGAGTAAATGATTTCAAGAATAATACATTTGTTTCTCTTCACTTCCCCATTTAAGATGAATTGCAGACCCCAGTCAAAATATAAGGCCGATCCACTACTTCGATCCTTCCATCAGAAAGTATCTATTACGGACCTACTATGGGTCAAGTACTCTCCTCAGTCTTGGGGAAAGCAAAGATTACAGCTCAGTCCATTCACTAAATCAGTGTCTCTCAAGGGGATGTGATTTTGTGCACCACCCCCCACCACACACACACACACACACACACTCAGCAATGTCTGAGAATGTTTTGGCTGTCACAGCCCGGGGGAAGAGTGTGACCAGTGCCTGGCAAGGTGGAGACCAAGGCTGCTGCTAAACAACCTGTGCACATACTTCAGCCTCCCACGGCAAAGGTATATCCAGCCCCAAGTGTCCTTCGTGCTGAAACTGCAGCTCTGCCTTAAACTGGAAATGTGGCTAAATACCAATATAAAATACAACTTATTTGTTGTTCCCTGGTTTTTCTTTTCCCTTTCCTGCCTCCCTTGGTCAAGCAGGTTTGGTCACCTCTGCATTCCTTGCCTCAGGGCACCATGTATCCAGCATGTAAGCAGCAGCAGCCTTGCAACTTTTATGCAAAGAGGATTTGAGAGCAAAGACTGAATGTCTTGTAGAAATCTGGAAGAAGAAGGGTTTCTTTCTGGAAAGAGGTGCTTCTGGATTAGGGGAAAGTGGAGAGAGGGGGAGCTGTTGTCCTGAGAACAGAGAATCACAGGCTTTGCTTCCTGAAAACCTCCTCTAAGGAGACAGAGAAAAAACAGCAGCTGTAGCTTGCATCTGGATTCAGCAGCCCTGCTCAAGACCCATAACCTGAGCATGGTCATGGGGCATCACAGACCGAGAGGGCTCCTGTGTGTGGGCATGATGGCCACCTGAGCAGGGCCCTCTACTCCAGGTCCTGAAGCCCCCTTAGTAACCGTAGTGAATCTTAGAACAGTGTATGGGGATACGAGATCTCAAGAATGGCCAGAGTTGGGTCTGTTTGTTTGCTTGCTTACATGCTTGCTTGGCTTATCCAGAAAAACAGCTGTTACAGAAATAAAATCCGTTGGCCAGGTGTGGTGCTGCACACCTGTAATCCCAGCACTTGAGAGGCTGAGGCAGGAGGATTGCCATGAATTCAAGGCCAGACTGGGCTATGTAGCAACATAATGAGTTCTAGGCCAGCCTGACCTACACAGTGAGACTCTGTCTCAAAAACAGGCAGTGGTTGGGAGAGGGAATAGAAAGAAAGAATGAAGAAGCAAAGAAAATCTGTTAAATTTCTTACATTTAAAAAATTTACATGTTAAATTTACATCTGAATAAACTACAAGAACTTAAATCTACTTTGGGAAACAAAATGAACAAGAGAGAACAGGGGGTTTTACTGCTAAGTCTTCATAGGGAACAATTCCCCTCAGTTTCAAAGGCTTATAACAATACATAATTGTTTAGTGCTCATGTTTTAGGCCAACTACAGCATTTTTTTTCTCACCTAGGACTCAAGTTAAAAGAGCAGTCGCTGTTTGCAATAAACCAGTGGTGTTAGTTCCATTTTAATCACTGTGATGAAACACTTGAGAGAAATTAATTTAAAGAAAGGTTTATTTTGACTCATGGTTTCAGAGGTTTTAGTCCATGGTTACCTGGATCCATTACTTGTAGGCCTATAGGTGAGGCAGACTATCACAGTGGGGAGCTTTAGGTGGAACAAAGTGCTTCACTTCATGGTGGACAGGAGGACAAGAGGAAGAAAAAAGAAGGGAACAGAGACAGGGTTTCATCCCCAAGGGGATCCCAGCCCTTAAGTTGCCATTACCTACAATAAGCCATTAAATTATGAGCCCCTCATTGATTAATACATTAACAAGATCAGACCCCTCATAACACACTCACTTCTCAAAGCTCCATCCATGAATATTGCGGCACCGGAAAAAAATTAGCCTTTGGGAAACATTCCAGATCAAACCCTAACACCATATTTTGAGGCAGAAGAGATGAAAGAAAGAAAGTTGGCAGAAATCCACCGTTTCTCTAAGAACATGGTATGTCTCACATCTGTTCACATTCAAATAGCCAAGATGAGTCACATGATCAAGCCCAACACCTATGAGATAGAGATGAATAATACATCTAAGGGAAAAGGGAGGGAACAGTCCACCCTGGTCAGAATGGCAGTCTGAGATGGAGAACGTAAGAAGTAAGAATTATTAGTGGGATCTAGCTATGAAAGTTTGGTATAGAAGAGTAATAAAAGGAGGAAAGATAGATCAGATTCAAGACATTTTGCATTAGGAGCTAAGTAAGCTGGGATAGGTGACCGTGGGATCTGGAGTTGAGCTCACCTATTCATGAAATGTAAAGAGAAAAATGCAGGGGCAGATAATTTCTAAAT
The DNA here is from genome assembly GCA_004027455.1 of Hydrochoerus hydrochaeris. NCBI lineage: Eukaryota > Metazoa > Chordata > Mammalia > Rodentia > Hydrochaeridae > Hydrochoerus > Hydrochoerus hydrochaeris. The sequence continues at coordinate 140,538 of PVLA01003712.1, forward strand.
TCCTTATGGAGGCAAAGCACAGAGTTTTCATAGATTTTAAGGAAAGACCATTTACTTGATACTAGAAGGTCTATTGCTCCTTCCTAGTTGCTGAGTATGATTTGTGTCTAGATGTCTCCCCAGAGTCTCATGCAGTCATGGAGGCAGACTTCCAGAGTTTGTGACTGATTCATGGTCCAAAGCTAGGATTAGGGGTGTGAGTGCTACACCCACCCTGGGGCAGGTATCCTGAATACAATATAAGGGAAGGAAAGAGGCTTGCTTTCACAATCCTCCCTTTTTGCTCCTATTGCTCCTTCCTGTTTTCTGCTGCCACAAACTGTTGCCCTCCACCATGTGCCACTCTGCCTTGGAGCCAGTTAATTACAGACTGAAGCCTCCACAAACTATAAACTAAAAAACCTTTCCTGCCTTCATTTTGGGTGTCAGGTATGTTTTCTCAGCAATGAGAGAAAAGTAACCAAAGCACTGGGTTTCTGAGCCCCAAGCTGCAAGAGATGCAAAGAAAGAAGGCCTATCACATTCACAAAGACCCAGTGCAGGTTGGAGAGAAATGCCAACTTCTTGTACTTCCTGTTCTAGAAGGCCAAAAAGTTCTGACTTCTGGCAGGAAACCACCATCACTCAAGTGATGGAAGGTTTGTGAGAAAAATGTGGTAGGAAGATGTTAAGCAGAATGGTAAATTAGGGTCAGAAAAGTCAACAAGAGGAATTTGATAACCATCTTGATAAAGAAGCTGGTAAGGAGAAAATCTGTGGAGAAAAAGAGGAAGAAAGCATTAAGGGCCATTTCCAAGGTGACAAGGAAACTGTACAGGTCTTGAAGTGTTAAATTACGGTGTGCGATCTAAACTGCCTTCCCTTCAGAAATGGATTGTCAAAAGAATTTGAAAGACTCAAATCCTCCCCCACTCACCTCCTTGGATCAGAACTGTAGTGGTTTTTAACAAGTCAAACAAGTCAGAACTTTGGCCACTTTAAAGTACTCTAATATCACACAGATGGGAGTCATCTATCCAGCAAATCAGCTAAGTATAGGTGCAGTTAGAAAAGGCCCATTATTTACAGCATGGTTGGCAGTGCCAAGCACCCTGTGGGTGGGGCATTGACTATGAGATGATGGTCACTGCCTATTAAAGGCTTTAAATTTGAGTTCCACCAATTTGACTCCTGAGTCAATAGAAGGGAAAAATGACTTCTCTACAGGAAAATTTATAAAAATATATACTTCATAGCCATGCCAGCAGACACAGGACACATTTCCAAAATCTTAAATGATTTTTAATTCTATACAGTCCAAATGTCAGAACAAGAATGGATAGGATTTAGTCTAATTGCTACCTTGGCTACTTGTACCTACTAGGAGACAGACAGTCGCAGCTGACATTCAAACATGTGGGAGGAAAAAGAAAGGAGAGCGCTAGTTCTCTCAATAGAAATGTATAAATCAGACACACTCGAAAATCAACTCTAACTAGAAAATTTGAGATAAAAGAGTACCAGAAACAGGGAGTAGAAGAAAAAAACTATTTCTAGGGCTGTTTCTTAGCCAGGGTCAGCCTTCAACAAAAGGTTGCTCCCTCTGCTAAAGCTTATGTTCCTGTCCACACCCAGCACTTAAATAGATGCCTTCAGAAAACTTTCCTTCGATTTAGCTCTCAACTGCTGATGCGTTATACTTCAGTATTTGGGAAGACAAAAATCTAAAGCAAAGGACGATCCTTGTCCTTGAGCTTACAGGATCACTAAAGAATTAAACTTAGGAAATACAGTATTAAACAATCAGTGTCAATCAGACAGTTAACCAGTGCTGTAAACAGGAGTTGTACTGACAAGAACGTGGCCTGGTAAAACCCCGAAGCCTTGGTCCAAGGCTCCCAATAATGTCCGGGCCTCAGATATTTTCTGTGCATCACTGCACCAAGCATGGGGCAGCAGGCTCAGGAATAGTGACGCTGGCCCCAAGCCGGCTTCGGGCAGTTCCCACATCCCACGGAACATCGGATCTCAGAGAAAACCTGGCCAATATGGGCTGGATGGGACAAGGAGTGTGAAATTTGAGTTGAGCCCTGACCTGGGGTAGGACTGGGTAGAACTGAAAGGAAAGCTAAAAGAAGTCCTTCTCAACAGAGAAGTGGACAAGACCTGGCACACAACCGAAATTATGGAATATACACAAGAGGACCCAAAGTGACTTAGAGATCTTAAATTTCGATAATTGGTGAAGTCGGCTAAAATTATAGGGAGGAAGCCCGGTGTGGTGGCACATGCCTATAATCCCAGCAATCAGGAGGCTGAGGCAAGAGGATTCCTATGAATTTGTGCCCAGTCTGAACCACATAGTGAGACCTTGTCTCAAAAAAATCAAAACTAAAAAATAAACACAAATAATAAATAAAAATAGGAGGAGAACTAACAGCTGATGAGCTTGTCCTGAGTAATGCCAACCTTTTGGCGACATAAGGCAAAGGGCTGGTCCTGAATTTGGTATCTCTTTACTGTACATCTCTATTTTTACAGCCATTTATGATTCATAAAATGCCTCAGCTTGGCTAAAAGACAAATTGTTCAGTTTTTAACTGCCCGTGTATTGAAATTAACCTTCAGTCTGGTCACTTACTGCCACATCTGTACTCTTGTTCTAGTTAATTGTAGGTACTTTACAAGGTCACTCTTGCCTAGGGAGAGTAATAATTATGATGTGTGTTCTGTTGCTTAAACCACAACTCTGTACTACACAAAGACAGACACAGACAGGAGATCAAAAGAGTAATTACAGAGCCTTCCCCCCAAACAAAGAACATTCCATTTGCCCAAACCAGGTGACACAATTCTCACCATAGTGACATAATTGGAAGGAAAAGTTAGATGACAGGATATAGAAGCAAATTCCCTGAGCACCTACACTCTCAGGGAATGAGCATTAAAATGACATGAAGTGTGTCTTTTTGGCCAATAAGCAAAGGGCAGAATGGAAGAACAGAACTGACCAAAGAAAGAAAATCCAGAGGCTAGAGTTATCCTGGAATTACATTGAAACCCAACCTTCTTCTGAGTATTTCAAGAAAAATTAAGATAGAAAGCAAATGTGAGTCAGATAAGACCCATGGCAATGTGAAAAGACATGAATACTTTCAAACCTCAGACTGCACTAGAAATGATCAAAGGTACTTTTCACAAGTATACATCATTTTGTTTAACCTACGCAATGTACTTTTACATGCTAAAGAATATGATTTATGGTTCAGTTATCACTGTAAATATTATATTTTGAAGGGTTTTTTGTTTTGGTTTTGGTTTTGTTGTTGTTGTTGTTCCAAGGATCAAACTCATGACCTCACATTTACCAGGCAAGTGCTTGAGCTGATGAGCTAAATCCCTGGCCCCTTGAGTTGTTTTTAAAGACTAGCACACTCATTTCTTAATTTTCTTATGGGAATTTGTGAGACCTTTGAGATTTGCGTAAATGTTCCAATAACTTCTTGAATCAAAGGGCTGGAAGTATAGCTCAGGGGCACAGCACCTGCTTGGCAAGTTCCTGAGTTCAATTCCTAGTACAAAATAAATAAATAAGTAAATAAAACTCCAGCTATTTAAAAATAATAATAATAATAATTATTCCCCCCCCACCCCCGCACCTGAAAGACCTCTACAGCCCACAGAAACATCAGCAACCTCTGTCACCACCTGCCATATTTTGGTGGGACCACTCCCCCCACCCAGAGGACTTTGGGAGGCCAGCAACAGCATGGTGAGTTCACCCCCCACGTGCAGAGGACCTCAATGGGTCAGCAGGAGCCTTGGAGAACCCTCCCCTCACCTGGAGGAACTCAGCAGACCGTTGAGACCGCAAGTGAGCCCATTTCCATACAGAGAACCCCAGGTGGGCTGGCAAGACTGACAGCAAGGCCTCTTCCAACCAGGAGGAACCCATCTGGGACTGTGAGACCCCCAGAGACACAGTAGGGTGCTGCCTGGGGGGCATTACCAGGGTCAGGTGGGTCAGGCAGCCTGGAACAGTCTGAATCTGCAGTCAGCCTGGGAGGAAACCAGGACTCATCCAACTGGCTCCACAGGAGGAATTCAGGTGACTGGAACCTCCCTGCACGACAGGACCCAGCAACTGGTGAAGTCAGTCACACAGTAGGATCTTAAGACACACATGAGGGACAGCTGAGACTAGTGGAATTGAAAAAACCTAAATAGTAATCCAAGAGGGAAAATGACAAAACAAAAAAGCAAAATGCAAATTCAAACAATTGGCCCACCAGGAACAAGTACAGGAGACATCCAAATCAAGGTCATTGGAAGTCACATGCCTGAAATTTCTGAAATAATAGCAAGTGAAGTAAAGAAACAAATCCGTGAGGCTATAGAGGAAATTAAATCAGAAATAAACTCCCAACTACAGAAAAAAATGAAGGAGTTGCTCAGCATTGCTAGAGAAGGCATAAATTCAAAAAAAGTACAGGAGCATGGAAAAATGGTGGAAACCTTGAATGAACAATATAGGAGTGAAATAGAATGCATGAAACAGATTCAAACATATCCAGGAAATTAAAATTAAAAGTTCCATTGAAAGCTTCAAAGAATCAACACCTGGGATCTCATCTTATTAAAAAGTTTTTGCACATCAAAAGAAAACACCAACAGAGTGAAAAGAAAACCCACAGAATGGGAAAGAATTTTAGCCAACAACCCCTCAGACAAAGGGGTTCTTCTATCTAGACCATATAAAGAATTAAAAAATACCAGCCCCTCTAAATTCAAAGACTCAATCCAAATATGGACATCTGAGATGAACACACACATCTAAGATAAAGAAATACAAATGACAAATAAATATATGAAGAAATGTTCAACACCACTGGTCATTCAAGAAATGAATATATACATACATATGTGTATGTAAATACATACAATGTAGATAACTATACTAATGTCTATTCATTCATCAAAAAGAACAGTTTGTGTTTTCATTGATTGTCTGATCATTTTTTATGCCTAAATCTTGTAATCTGAACAAATACTTTCAAGATAACAATATGCAATAAATTAACTAGTGTTAATTTTCTATGTTTTGAAATTCTGTATCACCTTTATCCTTTTTTTATTTGTTTTTGTTTTGTTTTTAAATAAAAAATATGTCTAGATGCAGTTGCCTGTAAAAATAAAAATAATTTTTTAAAAACTAGTTAAAAGAGAAGTATACTGAATGTAAGAGATTTATAGCATTTATTTTTAATTCCTTGAATGGTAGACTCTCTAATTTAACAGCAACTTCAATATCATTATCCATGTATCCATACCCATCCTCTGTCACAGACTCCTACAATTAAACTGTTCAGATCTGTTTGCAGTCTCACTGCTCGAGTGTCTATTTTGTGTGCTTTAATTTTGTAACTTGAACAACTATTTCTAAAAAAGCAATATGTAATTTATCAACTAGTGATTTCTTACTGTTTATGTTTTTTTTTGAAATTCTGTAATATTTCTCTCTTTTTTCTGTTTTATCCCTTTAAATAAAAAAATTTAAAAAAATAAACTGTTCAGTATGGAAAGATTATAGTCTTTACTGGGTTTTTAGTATACTAAAATTCACCACCTCCTCCTTGAATAACAGAGATTATCCAGTAACCATTTTCTTTGAGGGGAGAAACAAAATACAATTGCACAGATACTTTGAGTTGGGGATAAACCAGAATTTTACCTGGATATTTGTCATATTCCTGAAGATGGAAGTTTCCTGCTAATAAGTCAAAATGTTTCATCATTGGACCATGATACACTATGGATCTTGAATATGCCTCAAAAGCTTATGTGTTGAAGTTTTGCCTCTAGCTGATGATGTCTTTGGGAGGTAGTAGAACCTTTAGATGTTGAGGACTGGTGGAAGTTAGATCACTGGGGGCATGCCCTGTAAAGGGACATTGGAACCTCAGTGAAGAGGTTACTCAGCTACATTCTTCCAACACAAAGTACTGCCTTTCCACAGACCCAGAGTGGTCAGGCCAAGCAACCATGGACTGAACCCTCTGAGCCCATGAGCCAAAATATGCCTTTCCTCCTTTTAGTTGTTTATGTCAGTCATCTTGCCACAGCAATGGAAAACTGACTAACAGAGCTTTTCTAGTCAACTCCTTCTCTTGCTGTGTGGGAAGCTCTTTATGGGCTCCACTGTTCTAAAAAAAAAGGAGAGAAGTCAAGATGGCCAACCAGTGAGCAACAAAATACAAAGCCTCCCAGGAGAAACAACTCATTTGCCAGAATAAAACACCCTGGAGAGACCCAGACAGAGGAGATGGATCCTCTTGACACAGGAAAAAATTAAAAGGAAAAAAGCTTGTCAAATGCATTGGGACTACAACTGGAACAGCTAAAAATTACAGGACACAGCATTTTTGTGGTGACCCACCAAGTTTGCACTGGCCTGAATTTGCACCAGCTTGAATCCTCGCTGGCCTGCAGAGTCACCCAAACTCGTTCCCACTGCAACTCACAGGAAGCACAGCAGCGCTGAAGTCAGGGGCTGGTGAGCCCAACGGAGAGCAGAGCCGGCAAAGGGACCTTCATTAATCCACGGTCAGTGCTGGGAATGAGATCCCCCCCAACAGGAAGGGTGCGACCAAATGGGCCACTTGTTGGAATCAGGAGGAGCCTGAACTGGGAGTGAGAGTGACTACAGTTGGTTGCTCCCTCCCCAGAGCAGATTCGTGGGATTTGCTTGGACTGGGCCATGCCCCTGGCTGGGACCCAATGAGCCATCCCAAATTGATTCCCTGCACCTAGCACACACTAACCGGGTGAAGGCCCCTGAAGTTTGGCTGGCCCGGTGGGGAGGGGCAGGCATAGGCAGCCGCTGCTTACACCTCAGTGACAAGAGCAGTCAGGACAGGGCAGAGGTTCCTCACCAGAATGCTTCAGAGGAAACGTGGCCAACAGGGAAGGGGGCTGGGACCTTCACTGTAACCTGTGTGGAGGAAGCCAGGGCCATGACAGGAGAGAGAGGCAAGAGGAGGCCCTCAGCCCAGAACCCTGAAAGCCCTGATCCAGAACAAGGAAAAACAAGGGAGACTGGGGGTGGCAAACACACAGCATCAGACATGGCTTCAATGGACATTAAGAGATATATTTGGGACCTTGTAGACATGCTCAAAACCGAAATATTAAATCAAGTAAAGCAAGATATGAGTAGAGTAATAAAAGAAATGCTCTCAGGAAGCATCTCTCAGGATGATACAGACAGAAGAAGGGAGGAACACAAAAAAAGAGAGAAACATTCAATGAAGAATACAAGGAAAATATAGAATACATGAAGCAGATTCAAAAAGACTACCAGGAAATTAAAAACTCCATTGAAAGCTGGCAAAATGCCTTAAAAGAAACTAAGGATAGACTATCAAAACTTGAAGACAAGTTTGCAATGTGTGATCATGAAAGGAAAGATCTCTTAAAAATAACAAGGAAACAGGCAGTAACAATACAAAGGCTAGAAGACCACAAGAGAATCTATAATTTAAGAATAAGAAATGTGAACAAAGAAGCAGGAATATATACAGGTGAATTACAAAGGCTATTCACGGAAATAATTAAGGAAAACTTCCCAAACATGGGAAAAGAAAATGACATTCAGTTATGTGAGGCATACCAAACTCCAGCCACCTACAACCAAAACAGAGCTACACCCAGACATATAATAATCAAGATACCAGAAATTCAATATAAAAACAATATTAAAAGCCTTCAGAGAAAAGAAACAGATTACCTATAAAGGTAAGCCCATCAGGATCACGGCTGACTTCTCGACACAGACCATCAGATCAAGAAGAGCTTGGAGCCAAGTATTCCAAGCCCTGAAAGAAAACAATCTCCAGCCCAGATTGATGTATCCTACAAAACTGTCAATAGAAATTAATGGAGAAACAAGATGCTTCCATGACAAATTTGTGACCACCAATCCATCCCTACAGAGAACACTGAAGGACATTCTAGAGAGAGAGAAAACAAATACCAGGATTTTAGGAACAGTGGCAGAAAGGCCTCAATGAGTGGGGCACACAGTAGAATGAAGGAGAAAACTAGACAAACAAAAGCAGAAAAATAGCATAGCAGAAATGAGGCAGAGAAGAATAACTAGACTCTCTAACATAGATGGACTTGATACGCTACATTGTTAATAGTGCACCAGGATTTAAATCCCACATTACTCACACTACTCTGCTTAGATGTATTATATTCTGTTCCAGTCATTCTACCTGTACTAGATTGAGGGCACAGAGAGTAATCCCAAAAATAACAGGATATAGTATGGTAATCATACTTAATATCCTATTAACTTCATCTAAAGCTCTGTATAACCTGCACTGTTTTACCATGACTGATTGTAATCGAATCTGGTCTGTCAGATTGCTGTTTTGTATTGATAGATTTTATTGAAAGCTGTTATGATTGATAATATCAAGTCTGAGGTATAGGCAACTGCACTTAAGATGACAAGATCCACTAGAATATCCACTCCAGTTTGATTATTACCTGCCTGTCTACAATGTTTTATTTTTACTAATATTGTTATGTACTGCTATATTCAATTATGCCTGATGATATAAACAATTCTATTGAAGATAATAAGAAACAACACAGTAATCATTGTAGATCACCTTGTACTATGGTTTTAAACGACTTTTTGGTTTCATGTTTTTATAGGAATTTGTTTTGTTTTGTCTTGCTATGTTTAGTTTTTCCTTCTAATAATAGAAAGGATAGAAATACATGTAGAGACTCATGCATGCGTAGCTGTTTACAGTCTTACTGTTTGAATATCTACTTTGTATGCTTTAATTTTGTAACTTGAACAACTATTTCTAAGAGGACAATACGTAATTTATCAACCAGTGATTTATTATCTTTTTTTTTTGAAATTCTGTATTATCTCTACCCTTTACATGCTTTTGTTTCTCTTTAAACAAAAAAAATTTTTTTAAAAACAGGTCAAATTATTAACCTGATCCATTCTCAAACCTAAAAATACTTATTCTAAAAGTAATATAATAGTAATTATTTATTCCAACTTCTAGCAGACTCTTAGAATCTTATTGTAGAGATTTTGAGCTCATTGATTTAACAAAGACCACAAGAAAATAATCAAAAACAAAAATATAATAATAATGATTTTCTCACTTTACAATGACTTTATGTAATTCTGCACAAAAAAGAAACTTAAAATCATAGATTCAAGCTTAAGTAGTACAATTTTCCCAACAAGCTCCAAATGGAGATGACATCTACACTCCCTTTTTTCCAGCTCATATTTGAGTGCAGCCTGGAGTCTGCAGGACATTGATAATTGTCCTATGATGCCCGCTCTCCCCTGCCCTCTTGTTAGAACAGAGCTAGTTATGTGCCACTCAGCAGAAGTAGTGTATTTCACTGTTGGTCATACGATTAACACCTGAATAATAGGAGACAAACGAAGTGATGTGTGCCTGCCACTTCCTCGAGGATCCAGTGTGTGTTGGCTCCCAACTCTGGCATCTTGAACTCAGCAAATCAGCAGTAGGGGTATTTTTACTCTTCAGTGATTGAACTATTATCCTTGCTACACAGGGTTGAGCCTCATTCTTTATCTTACCCAGAAGTCTGTTAAATGTCTGATATTCTTTTTATAAGTTTCATTCCTTATTAAATTAGCTAAAGTTCACATTGCTTGCCACTAAGAACTCTGACTGGGACTCATATAACATTCTAGCTTCCATGTGTGAATAAACATGTATTTGTGGTTCCTGCCCTGTGGGGTTATCAAGGTTTAAAAAGTAGTTTTTTCTCTTTAATAACTTCCTGCCAGTGCAGAATTTCTATGTAAAATAATATTAAAGCAATAAACATTTCTTCAACAAATTATACCTGTATCTACTTCTTTAGCTTCAACATCTTAGGGCCTCATCTAATAGCAAATCTTAGGCCATAACATACTACACTGATACTACTAATGTTTAAAACTTTCAGAAATTGACTCATATTTATAGCTGCACAATTTGTAATAGCCAGGTCTTGGAAACAACCCAAATCCCCATCAATTGAGGAATGGATAAAAAAGATGAGGTATTTTAATACAATGAAATACTGCTTAGCCATAAAAAATAAGCTTAAAGCTTTTTTATAAGTAAATGGGTACAACTAGGAACCATACTCATTAAGTGAAATAAATCAGACTTGCATGTGTAAACACCATATTGTCTCACTAGTGTAAGACCCTGAAAGAGTAAATAAGATCCAAAAGTTATAATAGATACAGTAAAAGGGGAAAAAATTGCTCAAAGGGAAATTTACATTGTTTGATCAATCTTGTGTGCCTGTAGCTGGTAACCTGAGCAACTATTTTGAAGATAACAATATGCCATATAACAACCATTGTTAAATTTCTATCATCCTTTTGAAATCCTATACTGCTATTGTCTGTTGCTATCCTAGTCATTTTGCTTTTGTTGTTGTGTTTTGATGGTTCATTTGCTTTCTTGAGTTTTCTATTTCTCTGTAAAGTAAAAAATAAAATAAAATAGAGAAATTGCTTGAGGATCACCTTGTGCCCAAACTTCTTTATTTGTTCTATAAAACTATGATATTAAAAATTCAAACACTGCAAAATGCTTGCTGCTCCTGAAATTTTTCCTTTGATTTTCCAGTTTCCATCCTAGAATTAAAGTATCCATCCCTTGAAGTCTTTGAAGAAATAATACAGGCAAAACCGTGCGTGGTGGCTCACACCTGCAATCCCAGCACTCAGAAGGCTGAGGCAGGAGGATCATTGAGAGTTCGAGACCAGCCTGGGCTACAAAGTGAGCTCAAGGACAGCCTGAACTGCATAGAAAGACCCTGTCTCAAAAAGATAAAATAATAATAATAATAATACAGGCATGTGTGCACACATGTGTGTAACATATGTGTATAAATTGGTAATACCTATACCTCATTTTAAGTAAAAATGGTAGCATACTCTCCTGTGGCTAATTACCTGACTTGATGCATATCTCTGCCTCAGTCTTATTAATGACAGAATTGTGTTCTAACCTATGGGTGCTCTGTCATTACTGGACCTGTATTCCATTGTTTGAGATTTATGTTTTCCCTAATCTTTTCCTGTTGCAGTAAATATTCTGTGCAAGATTCTTTCTCTATTTCTAGTGAATGTATCTGTGGGATAAATTCCAAAAAGTGTAATTTCTGGGCCAAAAGGTGAATTCATTTATGATATGATAAATGTTTCTAAATTACCCTCCAAAGAGAATGTATAAATTACATACTTAAACAATGCCTGAGACTGTCTGATCTATCTTCACTCCCTTTTCTCAAATTATCACCGCTGATAGCCAATTTCTACCTTCTAAAAATAGAAGGTAGAAAACCACCCAGGTCACCAAAGCCAAGTCTGATGAGTAAAGCATGAGCTTGATAGGTAACAGCATGCTGAGTACAAGATGAGTTGTGACTCTAAAATAATTATATGAGTTTCCTCATTTGGTTTATGAAGTGATTTTGAAAGCACCTCCAAAAGAAAGCCCAAACATATTTTCAGCAACTGCAGCATTATTGAAAGGAGTGTGCTGCTCCCCCAAGGGAAACTAACAAAGCAGATGACATTCAGTCAAAGGTAGATGTCTTAGTTACTGTTCTCACTGCTGAGACAGAATACGGGGCACCCAAAATTAAAGGAGGAAAGTTTATCTCATAGTGTATCTCAGTTCCCAGTTTTTAGACTGGGAACTATTGTCCCCTGACTCCAAGGTAAGGTGGCATGTTGGAGAATCACTGTAGAGGAGTAACAGCTCATGACAGAGCAGGCAAGAGGTAACAAAAACCCCAAGAAACACCCAAGAGCAGCAAGCCTGCCTTCTCTCCCTTTCTAGTCCACCCAAGGATAGAAAGGTGGTGCTACTCACACCCAGGGTGGGACTTCCGTTTTCAGGCAATCCATTCAGCCACACCCAGAACTATGCTAACTCCAATCCCTGGATTTGAGTTAGTACCACATACCCTTAATCCCAGTATCACATGTGCAAACTCCAAGCAGTTCAGAAAAGCCCCACCTGTGAGTACATGAGATTTTGAAGGGACATCTAGCTATCACTCACAGCATAGAAGATTTCATCTGTGTATTTAAAATTCTTATTGTGAAATAGCCACACTATGTGTGAGAGGTATAAAGGTCAAATAATAAAGGCCTCTTGCTGTTCATTCCATGCAAATCAGCAGCATTCCTTTATAGCCAGTCTTTTCTCTCGGTCACCCTCATAACTTCCTTGAGGTGAAGCAGCAAACGTATCTGTCCTCTGCTGAACACAAGCATCTCAGAGAACCTCACTTCTATGCCCAACCTTCCTCTCACACTGTCCCTTTTTCTACTGAACTAAGAAAATCCTTAGCTTTCCATCATGTGATTCCCAAGAGTGCTGGTAGAAAGATGAGCATAGTTCTGAAAATTATGTACAACCTAATGGCATTAAACTGAAACTGCCCCAAACAGAGGGTGAAGATAGGTAAAAGTTAAGCAGTTGTAAAACTAAAAGTATTCTAGTAATGTTAATAGCCAAATCTCAAGGCGAAAAAAAAATCTTGTAGCACTTGCCAGTTTCCACGGTGTTAACACTCCTACCATGGCTGATCTCAAGCAGCCTACATGATGTGAACAGGCTCACAAAATTCCTCAACTGTAAGAGTAGGCTCTCGTGCACCTGTGTGACACACTCCAGGACATCATCGCATGGCAACCACAGTGCTTTCCAGAAATATTGGAACAGGAATTTTTTGCCTAAAGGAAAATACTTGAACTCTTCTGGGCTTCAACCTACTGTATCGCTCTTTTCTATGCTAATGTGTGTGACTGTGTTCTTATTTCATATATTTCATAACTCAAACTTTACTTTAAGCTTCATTATCTTCAATGTACTGTGCTTCAAAGCATGTAACTTTAATTTTCATAAAAATATATTTTTACACAGGCTGATATGTGAGTCTACCAATGTTCACCCATTCACTACTTCCTTTCTAACTTTTTCGCTACTTCATAAATATGAAACAGGAAGAGAGCAGGAAGCATGTACAAGATTATTTTTCTATATTTACATAAAGAAACACAAGTAATATGAACAAAGGAGTCAAAGGAATTCAACACATATCAATTGAGGACATCTTGATGGATAGGACACTTTGTAAGGCATCTGCTTAAATAGTTATTTAAACAACACATAGTTCTTAAAAAGAAAATTGTTTAGAATCACAAAAAAATTTTTAAATTGTGTAACATGCTTTCCAACACAGTCTGCACATGTGTATCTGCAGGTTAAGCATACCAAGAAATTAGACTACAGGTGGACTTTCCATGATGTCCATCAGTGTAATTGCCTCAGAGTACAACAAGCACTTTCCACCAGGCTTCCGTATCCCAAAATGTTTCAGGCACTGCCATCAGAACAGCATTAAAAATCGCTCAGGACTTCCAAGGTGACACCTAGGAAAAACACAACCTCTGTCTGGATGGACATATTCTGGTATACTTGTTTTAAAATCTCATCATAGGAGGTTTCATTATACAGTGGTCAAAAAGACATGTCTAGGAGTCATTTGTGGGTTAAAATTCTGCATCAAATATTTTCTAGTCATGTGACCTTCAGCAAGTTATTTATTCTCTCCATATCTCAGTTTCTTGCACACAAAATAATAATACTCTCCTCATAGTGTTGTTTTGAGATTGAAACATAGAAACTGTATGTAAAATATATAGTTCCCTGCCCATAGTGTGATAGTTAATAAATAGTAAATAATAAAAATAAGATATTTTCTTATCTTTATTATCAATCGCATCTCATAAAGCCATGTGCATCCCTTTTTGCAAATAAATACACTCTTCTTTTATCTCACCTAGTAGAAATCCCATGGCATTCCCACACTTTCACTTGGTTGAGAGGGTTAAACTGAGCACAGTTGAGCACCACAGCTGGAAAGCAGAGACACAACAATAAAAATTACCATGCACATATGATAGGAAAGTGGAGAGGAAAGACATCTAGACAGCAAGACCATACTCCAGGAAAGATATCATGACTGAAATGGAAGAAAAGGAAGGGAAGAAAATCTCCTTAGATAAAAATGCACAGTGTTTTTTATAAAATAGAACTTTCACATGAAAAAAATAATCCACCTCAATACTCCTAACCTCTGTATCCTTACAGAATATCACAAGTGCTGATCTCTCACCCCTACTCATGTTATACCATGAGACGCTGGCCGTTCCATGGACCCGCACCTTTTGTCAACAATGGACAAGTCACCCCATTAGAAAGAGAAGGACTTCAGCCTCAACAGGCTGCCCAAGAACAAGCTTTTCTTGGTATAGCACATCAAGAGGAGGGGGCTGTCTCTGCAGAATACTGTGCTACTCTGCAGGATACCCCAGAACCGAGGCAGGAGGGACACAACTCACACACTCAAGAAGAGGTTCTCAGCTCTTCTCCCTCTACTTTCAAGCTGATTCCTAGAACCCTTTCTCCCCTTTCCATCTTTTTTCAACCCAGAGAACAGATATATTCATATGTAATTCTTAGAGAGGAGAGTTCTAGGCCAGAGTGTGCCTATTTAGGTGACACTTTAAAATTACAGCCTTTGTTACATATATGTGTGCAATGTACTCAATGCCACTACACATATGGAAAATTTAAATTCTTGTTGGAAACATCTCGTCTTTCTGGAGGGTCACACATGTAACAGTTAAAAACTAAAGTAACACTCAAGAACTAAAGTAACACTCTAAGTATTTTCTGTTACTTCACAGAAATGACTGCATTTTGTTTGGTAATGGAATTGTCAAACTCGATGTCTTGAATATACTGACTTTGTGGGCAGGGGTGGGGATACACACATAGAAGTGTTCTTGGGCTATTCAGAGAGTTCAGATTACAGCCATTATTCTAGTTAATACTGCTGGGTATTGAAGGATAAGTCCTAATGCCTAAATAATGTTCCAAGTAGTAAACTAATCCCTCTACACACGTCCTCTTGTTAGTTTTTAGGAAGAACTGTCTTCTGGAAGTAACCATTAAGGCATCTCTTGGAGCTAGCCATGGTCCTGAAATTAGGCCCTGAAGCAGGGAAGAGGCAAAAGGGAGGAGGAGGAAAAGGGCTGTTTGCTGGTGTCTCCACATCTGGAAGATGATTTTAGATTATAACAATAGATCTGTATGTGAATCCTTGGTAAAATACTTGAACTTACTGTGCACAAAGTTCATACTCTATTGCACAACATCTAAGCTTTATAGATACCCTGAGGCGACAGTGTATGATTTTTTAAAAGTATAGGTAATGGGTTAGCCAACATTTGAATATTCTTCTGTTATAAATGGTAGAAAAGACTCATGTTGGACTTGGAATTGCTACATCACATCTGTGTGTATAAGGACTCGTCTTTAGGCTGGCAGCAGAAGAGCAGAAGAAAGCACACCAAGACAGATGTGTGCAGAGGGTTCAGATCAACATTGTGGTTAAAGCCCTAATATGTATGTATCTTCTCACTGTACTACATAAATGCATGAATAATTACCTCCTTGGTAAAACCTTAACTGTGGAAATCTGATAACTCTCAGAAAGATGTTTGGTGTGCTCTGTTGCTTTATGTCTCATTTTAAATGAAGCAGTAAGAGAATGCAGCATTTTAATCGTAACTACCAATGTTGCGATTTTATCAAGTTCTGTCCCCAAGAAAGTCAGAAATACACTTTTTTCTATTGGATTGAATTGGTATAGGATATTTTTGGTTATCAAAACTACTCTTGCAGCTTTGAGAGTTTCGACTGATGAATATTCATGATGTGTGGAAAAGCATGGCACAAGCATGACACATGTATAATCTTGGTCACATGAAATAGTATACCAGATATGTACCAGCAGGACATAGAAGGACACATCCAACTAAGTGGCTTACAACTGCAAATGACTTTGTTCTTTGCTTCTTGTATTTTTGTTTCCTGTAATGCACATATTAGTTGTCTAAAAAGAAAGATTATTTTTAAAACTCAAAAAAAAAAGCTGATTCCCCCTAATCCTGTAATGTAATCTTCTCAAGAGTCCTTTAATATTTGCCAAAAATGCTAGGAACTGCCCAAATCCTATAAGGAACATTCCCTTCCTATTAGGAAATATTCCAAATGTTAACATCTTGGAAATGATAAAAATACTTAATGATTGAAGCATTTCTACTACTCTGCTCACAGAAAAAGCCATTACCTCTGTCTTTATGACAGAAGGTTTAATGTCAATGAATCTTGCTCAAGTGTAATATTCACTTGAATACTGAGATCCAATTTTATAGTGGTAATTTTTTATCCCAAATCACAGTCACAATCCAATCCAGTTCAACTACTCTGATACTACATGTTCCATGAAATAGATTTTCTTCAGCAATATCTATTTTCCAATTCACTGTCTTCCTAAATTCCCAGAGCCTGGCTTGGTGCTCAACTTATAGTACACATTCAATAAATTTGAGTGAGTAGACAGACACTTTGAAATTCTAATTTGTGTCTCTTTACGAAAGGTACCTAAGCAAGAGATGTAACAGTGGGAAATCACCATTATGACAGGTTCAGTTACATTATCCCTGTTCCAAACCACCGCTCTGCAAAATAAGTAAAATTATTATCTACTTTCTATATGAGGAACTAAGGATTAGAGCTAATGAGTAACTATCCTACCCAAGAACTTGAAACTATTAAATACTAGATTTGGGATATAAGCTCAGTTTGTTGATCCCTGGAATCAGAATTTTTAGTGGTAAATTGTCATGAAACCACCTACCACCAATGGTAGTTGTTATGATCAGGACTTGGGAAGCAAGTGCAGAGAGATTCCTCCCCTACCATCTAACAGCCACCAAGTTTTTCAGCTCTTGCTGCAGGTCACTAGCACACTGTGTCTACTTCTTGCAAACACTACTGCCAAAGTTTCCAGTTCTATATAGTCATAATATCTTCATCTTCTTCCTCTCCATTTGTGGAGGCAAGCAGGTGCACCCCAACACTTGGTCTTCATTTCTATTCTGGGTTCCATCAGGCTCTAAGAGGGTAGCCCAGTAAGAAAGAGTCCTACATTTCCACCGTTCTGTTCCTGCAAGTTCTGTAGGACCAACCCCAACAACAGGAAGCTATGTGAAGGACTCCTAATTCTCAAAATTCCCCTTCCCTTCCTCACATTATACTTACTCTACCCTGAACACTCTTCGATTCTCATGCAGTTGTCTGTTGGAGGATGTGAGAACCAACAGTAGGGTCACATTTATCATGGGCTTAGATTTCAAAATGAGTAATTTAAATAAAATTGTTATGTGGTGTCCTCACCACCCTCATTCACCAGTTCTGGCACCATGCAACTATGGATCTTTCCTAAAGTGAAAATGACACTGAAAGAGAAATGATTTTAATCAATTCAGAACATGGAGGTAGCCAAGACAGCCACAACTAAAGACACTCATGAAAGAGGACCTCCAGAACTGCTTCACGAAGTGGCAAGAATAACGGGAAAAGTGTGTTTAAAGTGAGGAGTTTCAATGGCAATGTGCCTTTTACTGTAATAATTTTTAATATAAACACTGCATTTTTCATTTGTATCATTTGTATAACATATCATTGTTCCATTTGTATAACATATACATAAATACATGTCCTGTATAAATTATTATATATACATATACAAATTGATATACAAATTGTACACAAAATAAATGTAAAAATAAAATCACTCACAAAGTAGATGTTTATTATTTTGTGTGTTCAGCCCTACAATCCAAATTCTCACCCAGACATAGTTTTGAGAGCTCTTATACTAGAAGGAAAGTCTAGGTGCAGATGCCAACACACTCCAATCACTCTGCCTATCAGAATGTTCCCGGCAGCTGGCAGGAATTTCCAGTCTTTTCCAATGCATGACACATTTACAGCATGTTTCTAAAAATGTTTGCTATAGTGATATTTTATGCTGGGGTAAGCACTGAAGTCAGAAAGCAGGTTCAGTCCTCAAGTAGTGATGATGTCACCCAATTACCTTCCCAGACAGAACAAACAAATCTAGAGAGAAATACAACCCAGCTTCTCAACTGAGGTTTCCTTTACATAATTTTTATTGTTGTTATTTGTTGTTATTGTTGTTTTATTTTTACTGGGAATCAAACTCAGGACCTTGTGCTTGCCAGGAAAGAGCTTATGACACTGAGCTATATCCCTGGCAAGGTTTCCTTTATATTTGGAAGGAAAGATAAGAAAGTAACTCATCCAAAAAGTAACCTGCAATTATTTGCCTCTGGTACTCACAGTAATGTCTGGTTTTCTCCTTTCTTTTTATCTTTCATTCCCTTCTATCTGTATCTTTTGTTCTTTCCACCACCCCATCTCAAACATTTTTACAAAGTGCTTAGCATTGGGCTCCATTATTCAGGAAATGCCCAACTTTTCATGATGTTTTCTTTCCCTTTCTCACATCCTTCTATTTTACTCATAACCACTCAGTGCCTTACAAGAGAAACATTACCCTTTGATCCTTCAACATTTTGCCCCATTTTCAGAGTCACACCTCCCAGCTCTTATCTCTGAATGTCACAGAGATGCCGTCTGGTTGAAACCTGAATTGTGCATCCCAAATAGAAAAGTCACAAGTCTGAATATGACCATGCACAGCCCACAAAGCTGGGAGCCTCAAGCTGTCCCTGCAGCTCAGGCTCAATAGCATCATGTTGAGGGGTTTACTCTCACACACCCCTTCATAAGCAAGGTAATTTTCAATCTACTGCTTTCAGTTTCTGAATAATTTTCAAAAGTTTTAGAAAGTGTTCACAATAGTCATTTTTACAAGAAAAATCACTTTGAGGGGCACATAAAAGGAAAGCAACCTAATCTGTTAATACAGAGCAGAGACCTCTCAGAGTAGAGAAGCCCGAAATACTTTCAGGCTGCAAGTTAACTTGGTCAGGAAGTCAAAGTCTTACACAAGAAAAGGCTGTAAAGCTTTGATTAAAATTCCCATTGCTGGTTATATTTATATGCACATTCAGATGCTCATAAAGGAAGGGTATTTTTATTAAGAACACTGTAGATCACTCTGAATACATTTGCCTGTACCTCTCTCTGTTCCTGCCTTCATTTTTCTATAATGATATAAATTAAAGGGCAGAGGCATCAGGTGATAATGATGGATTTTCTCAGCTGTTTGGCTTGGGCCACAACAAACCTTAATATTATTTTAGAGCTATGTGAGTTATTTGACCTACAAGGATCAGCCTGCTCATTACATGCAGAGGTAGTGGTGAGGAATTAGATTTCCTAGCCTGGGGCAATCAATAGATTGACAAACTAGCCTTTTTAAAGTCCAAGGCCTATTTTGTGGGAATATTAAGCTTGTAGTGTTCATGCAGCAAAGGCACCTGAAGCCTGCACAAAAGGTTTTACAGCTGAAAGCACTCAAGGGGCACTTCTTTATATTTAAAAAGTTCTCATAAACGCAGAACCAGCCGTTGGTGTGGGAGGGGGAGGCTAATAGACACATCTATTCATGTTAAATAGCTTCAGACAGGTTTAAAGATACACAAACACAGCCTTAAGTATGGGAGTCGGGGAGCACTTTGTGTGAATTATCCTGTGGCTGTTGCAACTTTAAACAATGTTCCTGTAGCTATTTTGAAAACATTATGCAAGAAGCAAAATAAGTGAATAAAGGATGAAAAGCTGTGATAACTGGAGAAAGTGGTTTGCAGGCCCTTTTCCCAGGTCTCACGTGGAGGCTTCAAGACCCGACCATAGTCCCCTGTGTCCAAAGGTAGAAAAGGATTTAAAGCTCATGGGAAGCTTGCCCTGAGACTGGAGAGAACCTATGGACAAATCACTGTATGAGGGTACTCGGCTGGCAGCAGATGGACTGGAAGGGAAGAGTCTGAGGAAACGTCCCTTAGAGTTTCAAGGGCTTCAGCCTTCTCAGAGAGAGGCTGCCATTAGCCCCATGATCAGTCACAGGGAACTCCTTACAGGCATCCTCCCACAGAAAGCTGACACCCAGCGCATCTTCAGTCAGTAGAGGCTACAGGGGCCTTGCATTGGAAAAATAGGCTGCTTTCTCAAGGCAAGAAAAAAAAACCTCCAGGGGGCTCCTGCATTATTATCAGGGACTTCCCAGGTCTTTAAATGTCCCCTGTTGAAAAGACAGAACCTCATGCAGTGAATTTTGATTAGAAGCTCATATCTTTGCTCTCCTAATACCAAGCCGATGTTCAAATGGGTATTCTTGTAAAAGTCTGTAATTCCTAGCTGGAGAACTGCAATATTTCAAACAAAGGATATGATAAATTACCAAACAGGGAAGAAATTATTTGATTAAAAAAAGACAGTGTGAGCTATTTCCCTCTAGGACATATTAGCAGCCCCCAGCTGATCCCTCTAGTCTCCACGCAGGGTGAAATCGAGCTTTACCAAGCAAACTGCTGCAATGCCAGTGCCAGGGAATGGTGCTGGAGGAAGAAAATCAGTGCCGGGGAGGAGCAGGCACAGCAGTAACAAGAAACATTGATTACACTCCAAATCAATGCAGGATGCTGACAGGGCTCCATGGTAAGAAAAGCCAGCAACCAAATTGCGCCTCCTGAACCCTGCCCATCAGTAGGTGTGACTATTCATACATGCAAATTAACAAGCACGGAGCACCGAACAGAGATTTAAAATGGGAGAGGGAGGCTGAAGATGGCAGGAAGAAAAAATCTTCAGTTCAAGCCATGGGTTAGAGTGCCAAGCATTATCATAGACATAAAAACTGAAATCCGCCCTCCATTCCAGTTCATATGGGCTTTGCTCTAAAACATAAATAAATAAATAAATAAATAAATAAATAAATAAATAAAGCCCAGTCTCCCTTACATCAAAAAAAGCACCTAAATTTTGTCTTATTATTAAGCAGCTATTCTTTCAGGTTCTGGTTAAGCCCCCTAAATCACTGTCTTGATTAGTCTAATTATGCGATGGGGGCATCTACTTAAAATCTAAGGCCAATCTTAAGGTTAGCTCAGCAGTACCCACACAAGACATTATTCTGTTCCATGGATTTTGTCCCATGTGTGCCTCCAAAACATGCATGAAGGTAAATAAATCTAAGTGCATATGTGAGGTGTAGGATAATTATTCAGATGCCCTGGTGACATGCAGCTAAGGAAACCTCCTAAGCAGATGCCTCTAGGCAGAAGAATCTCTGTGATGCAGTTCCTGGGTACTTGCCCTGAGATGTCAGGCCTGACCTTTCATTAGGGTTATGCATAGACCGCACCATCATAGATGACTTATGGAACAGGGAGACATGAAACTCCACAGTGAACACCACAAAGGGAATTCCCTGCCTTGGGGAGGTCAGTGATAAACCAAGGCCCATACACATCTGGAAATGCTGTGTAAAAACATGTCATCACCAGCCTGCATTAACAGAAGGGCCGTTACTGATCCTCAGCCCAGAAGCCCAGAGATGAACCAAGCAGCCAGAAGATTGCTGCTTCCCTGACACAGCCCAGCCTGGTTAGCCCTAAAGTGAAAACAGACCCAAAGAGGACCCCAATTAGATATAGGATCAGCATCTCCCCCCTTCCGCTTGGAGAGTAATATCACTTCTTTCAAACTCTATCAGTGCAAGTTGTTTTACTGGAAAATCTCTACCAGCTGTAAGGTATTTTGGAGTGGTGAGAAATAACCCCTTACATCTGCATGATGCTTCTACATACACTGATCCATTTAACCTCACCTCACCATCAAAAAATTCTCCTACTCAGAAATCCTTCACTGTGACTAATCCACCACCCATAAAATAAATAAAGCTCTGTAATAATTAGCATCCTCTCCTTAGCTTTGAAATGTGTTAATTACTTTCGTCAAGGATGTTAAAGTGTCCTATGAGCTATCCCTGCTTCCTGGCCACCATGACATGAGCAGCTTCCCTCCGCCCAGCCCCTTGTACCATACTGTGTCTGTGTTTAACCCTGCTGAACATGGCCTAGAACTTCTGAAACTGTGACCCTCTCCTCCTTTAAGTTATGGGTTTGAGGTATTGTATCCCACCAAGGAAGAAAGTGACTAAGACATCCTTCCCGGTCATTTTGACTTTGAGGAAGAGCCATAAGCTGCACAGAGCTAGTTCCAGTGAATATGGTAGATGAGGACACCCTGTAATGCTCTTCTGAGCTCGCTTGCCGCTGGATGGCACTCAGCACCAGCACCCTCCACCCCTTCTATCAGGCCTCCTAATGGCACTTGCCAAAGAAAATCTCCAGCTGCTTGTGAAAGTGGCAGGAACAACAAGGAAAGTGCATCCAACATGAGGAAAAGTATTTTGAGGGTAATTAATGGCAATGTGTCTTTTACTTGAATAAAAATTTGTATTTCAACATTCGCCATATATCTTGACCACCCTTTGTATTGAAATGCCACATTGTACCTCAAAAATGTGTCAATTAAAATACATAATTTTTTAAAGAAAACTTCTCATCTGTTTCATGAAGATAATATCCATAATTCTTATTACCTTGTTCCATGGCAGAAACAACCTTTATGGACTGATGTTAGAGGTATTTGCATCCTCAGGTGAAAGAAATGGCTCTTGTGATAAATTTATTTTAAATGTACCACTTTTGCACAATTGAAGGTCATTGTGGTTGTTTTCAAATATGTCATTTCATATGCCTCTCTCTGGTGGAGCTCAAACTCCCCTCCCTTGAGCCTGGATTGTACTTGGTGGACTATGACCTGTAAAGGTCAGTCCTGAAACACAGCAGCTTCCATCTTGCTCTCTCTTGGATCACACCCTCTAGGGAAAACAGCTGCCATGTTGGAAGGATGCCTAACTAGCCTATGGCAAGGGGCCATACAGCAAGGAAAGAAAGCCTTCTTCCAACTGCATGAGTCTGCCAGGCAACTGAGACACCATATAAGTAAACTCTTCAGCTCCATTCTTCCAGAGGACAGCAGCCATGACCAGCAGTAACTTCTGGAGAGGCCCTGAGCCAGAATCACCTAGCAAACCTCTCCCTCAATTCCTGCCACACAGAACCTGTGTGAGTTAGTAAAACTTATTGTTTCAAGCTGAAGTGTTTAGGGTAACTTGTTACACAGCAGTAGACAACTAATACAGGCACTGCTATGAGACGTTGGAGGTCACCTACCTTGTGTAAGACATGTGCATGCTGCCCACCTGCAGCGTCCTTTTGGACAGCTTATGCTTTTTCCTTCAGTGACATTCATGGGTCTTGAAGCAAAGTTTTGAAAGGGAGCTTTCATTCAAACTGTCAGCTAAGCACATTCAGAGAAACAGGTTTCCCCCACCCACTCTTTTCTTCATTCTGGAAAGAATTTTGTTTGTTATTGAAATACAAGTCCTGCCATTATCGTGAGTGTCTTTGGAATCTGACACTGTGCCATATTTACATTTCATCTTCTTTGTTGCCTTCCAAGCGCAGTTGAAACACTGCAACATTTCCAGACAACGGGCAAAGAAAACAAATTCTTGGAAGAAAGCTGTCGCCGATTTTATTGGCAGCACAAAGCTGAGTTTTTTGCTAACAGGGCACACATAAATATTCCTGATGCTTGCTTATTTCAAATGTTATGTCTCCCTGGCTCATCATTAACAATACAGATCAACACCCAAGACTCACAAATAGGAAGGGAGTGTTAATACCAACAGAATGTGCTGGTGGTTGGCACAGACAATCTGACAGCTATTTAGAAAATCTAGTCTTTGGCACTAATTCTCACGCAGTGAGCAGAACGGGCTCTTTCATCTGATTTCCCCTTCATGGCTTTTTCTTTTTAAAGAGACCTGAGAAATGTCTGCCTGCCTCCTGTTTCTCATGCATCTGTTCCCTGAAAGACTCCAAGGACCAATGCCTTTCTTCCTCCCCCTGGAAGCTGGCATATAGGACCCAACCAGAACCTCTTTCCAGGTCACCAGTCATGGCCGTCCAATGGCCAAGGACTTGAAGGATTGGGCTCCAGCTTAGGTACCAACCCCTGAAGAGAGATCTCTGGATTTAGGCATTGCCAGTTCAGACTTTAAAGATAAAAAGAAGGAAATAAACACAAAAAAGGGAAGGAGGGAGAGGGAAGGGAAATAGATCACAAATGATTGAAAGGATGCTCAGCTTTGTGTTCTGCTGCTATTTAGTTCCAAGCAAATACCATTAAGGGAGTGATACACATCAATGCTCAACATTTTTGTCAAGGAGTAGAAACTGTCTAGTTGAGCCATTAGATAGCCTGGCTTGGAATCCTAGCTTAGTTATTTCTCAGGTTTGTGACTCTCAGAAAATCATTTAACCTCTTCAAATTTCAGGTTCTCCTCAACAAAATGGGATAATAGACCAGTCCTCAACTCCCAGAGTTATAACGAGATTTAAATGGGGCAAAGCACTAAGTAGTGCTTGAGAGATGTCAGCCGCTATCATTTTTATCATAACTGCATGACTATATGGCCAATAGAAAGCTGTTTCTCAATTAGCTCTCTGGTTAAAAATAAATCCACTCACTTGAGAATTAAAGGACGCATCTCCTCATCCTCCATGGTTCCCTGCTTCACAGCATCCTATAGTCATGTACTTGCTGTCTTCTGCAAAGTAGAACAAATCCACTACTTTGTTGGGTAACTCCAGGAGTCCATGGATCCGAATGACAGCACACAGAGGAAAGCTTTGGCTCTCAAAGGTCTATAGCTAGTACCACTCCAGGTGAGCCCAGAAACCTACATGGAAATGGGAATCCTCTCTGACTCTGGTCCAAAGTACACTGGGGCTTAGCTATAGAGAATGACAACAGTCTCACTTTCCCACAAACATTTTGCAAATAGCAGGCTTTCAAAGCTACAGACAGCACTCTAAAGGTGCCACCTCCAGGGCCAGCCTTCCATTTAAACAAAGTAAGCAGTCACTCACAAGATCAAGTCTCTGTTTCACCCAAAAATCTTTTAGAATCTGAAATTTCTTTATCAAACACAAAGATTTTTATTCCAACTGAGCATGATGGCACATGCTTGTTAGCCCAGAATCCAGGACCCTGAGGCAGGAGGATTTTGAGTTCAAGATCAGCTTCTGGACCACACAGTGAGGCTGTAAGAAGTAACCTGTTATGGTTTGTGTCTTGATGTCTCTTCAAAGCTTCATGCAGTTATGAAGGGGCAGGCCTTTCAAAGACAGCTGAATCTAGAGTCTGTGATTGGCTCACTGTCTAGCACTGGGATTGGCAGTGTGACTGCTGCTACCTGGGGAAGGTAGCTTGCATACAACACAAGAGAGGGAAAGCATTCTGCTCCTCCCTTTTGCCTTTTGCCTTTTGCCCTTGTTGCCTTAGTATCTGCCACAGCTGCCATGAATGGTTGCCCCTTAGCCATACCACTCTGCCTCGGAGCCAGCTGAGTATGGACTGAAACATCCCCAAACTGTAAGCTAAGTAAACCTTTCCTCCCTCATTTTGGGAATCAGGTATTTTGTCTCAGCAATGAGAGAAAAGTAACCAAGACATAACCCAAAATAGCTGATCTCAGTTCATCATTTCTTAGAGTAAATTTTAAAGGAAGTGAAGAGAAAGATGAGCAGGCAGATGACCAAAGTACGAGATGACTTTGCTGGGAAATGGGGCTTCATGAGGGTGTGATCTCCAGGAAGCTGAGGCAAAACAGAATGAATGTGTGATCACCAATTAGAGGAAATGCCAGAGAGACAAAATGAGGAGGGGACAGAAGAGACCAGGAAAGCAGTGGACTGCAATAAAGGTGACTCCAAGGGAGGGAGGGAGAGAGAGGGAGAAGGAGGGAAGAAAGACCAGGATGCAGTGCAGCTGTGCACTTGACAAGGCCCACAGATGTCCCCAAGCCAAAATCACCATCACCCAGAAGGGAGTCTCAGGTCTCCAATCAGTGTCCCTGCCACGTTCAGTCACTGACTGGGAGCAGTGTCTCAGGGAAATGTGTCGATGGACTGCAGAGCACAGTAGCTGGGGTCTTCTGCCAATTGTGCTTTTTCTTAGTCAGAGGCCAGAGAGACAAATCCCATAATCGCTACACAAATGAAGGCTGGGAGTGGATGAAAACCACTGCTGCCTCCTCCTGAACAAGAACCTGCCTTGCCAGCACCAACACTAACAGATCGTTTCAGTGCTGCTCACTGGTTCACGGGGAAGCCGTCAGAACCTGCTTATGATGCCACAAGAGTTCACGAGGACACATTGAGCCAACCTTCCTCAGTCCTCAGTCATTTTTTACTTGGTTCATGTCCTGAGTTTCCAACCCAGAATATGTGACTGAGAAGAAGAAATTTTCCATGAAATCCATCCTTATTATCTTCTTCCCCCCAGCCCTGTCCCCTTTAGAAGCAGTAAAAACCCAGAGTGAGAAGAAGGTGTGGTCTCTGAGGCTCTTGTACCAAAGAGATCAAAATTAGGGAGGGCTAATTAGAATGGGCAATGAAGACGAACCAAGGAAGCTGAAAATAATTTTTTTTCTATTTTACAACTTTACCAGGTATTTGATATGGAGGAGAAAATTTCTACCTGTTTCACAGTGATATAAACCTAGAATGCACTTCCCAAAGAGAACCGGCTCTCAACTCTTCCTGGTCTCCAGTCCTTCCGAGAATAAGTGTTTAGCAATGTTCTATTTCCCCTCAAACCTAAATTGAGGCTCATTTTCTACTGAAAAAAAAAGGAAATGTACATCCCCCTTGGTAAAGCTGGTGAAGGAAGCTATTTATTGGCAAATAACTATTTGCAGCTGCTTAATAGCCATCATGCACTTCCACAGACCCTGGTAGGAAACTGCTTGGCTCATGAGGTCCAATAACAGAATGGAAAGAGAGGGAAAGTAGGTAGGTGTCCCCTACAAAGAGCTACCCTGAAGGTCTCATTTCACGTAGAACATTCTTGAAGAGGTTTGCTATATGCTCTATAAACTATAAAAAAATTAATAAATTTTATCCATATCACACAGAACATTCAGAGGATTAATATGGACAGGCAGGCAGGAATAGGATAAGTAATTCCACCTACAGAGTAAAATATTTTCAACTATGTCCCTCTAAAAGGATGAGAAAAGTAAGAGGTACCTGATTGAGCTGCTGCCTTATTAACTTTTTCAAAGATAAGACTTTAGACATCAATAGACATCCAAACATTATATGTAAAAAATTCTTCTTCAAACAGCCATAGGAATTTTGCTGGGAGCACTTTTTCCATACTCTTTACTTGTTTTGCATTTAATCATGGGACCCAAGAAATATGTAACATTACAGCAGGAATTATTTATCCCATGGATTTGTTAGGTTTGAATATTCATCAATTCTTGAATAGCAGGCTGATTGTGACATTGAAATCTTGCATAATTTCTTCAAAGATTCTGCCTAATAACTAAGCTATACATGCATCTGAAACGGCATCTGAGCTGCAATTCATTTGCCCTTACCTGGCATCCTGCCCCCGTGGAGGTTAAAGGGCTGAATCAGCTCTGGCCCATTCTGTTAAACTCAGACTAAAATGCCTCCTCAGGCCAGGGAACACTCGCTGCATCAAGCCAATAACTTCCACTTCTCAAACCAAATGGCACGAAAAGAGAAATGACATAAAATACCCACTGCCCAGATGTGCTGGTACATGCCTATAATCCCAGAACTCTGGAGGGCTGAGACAGAAAGACTGCAAATTTGAGCCCAACCTGGGCAACTCAGTTGGAGCAGAAAATGACCACACCCCAGACAGTATACCTCAGTTTCCTAGTTACCCAGGTAACAGTTACTGTTATTACTGGCTCCCAGAAATGGCTGGTCCTTGTGATGCATAGCTGGTCACTATGATGCATGTTATAAGAACCAGTCAAAGACAGCCAGGTACTCTACCTCTATTCTTCCCCTTTGCAACTCCATGAAAACTCCCCCACCCCGGGCTCTTGGGGCCTGACATTTTGAGAGACAAATGACTCCCTGTCAGTGCCCATCTGACATTAGAGAAATCTGCCTCCAAATCCTACATGTCATTTCAGTGTTTCTGTTGACCATTGCACAATGATAAAGTAAGATCCTGTCTTGAAATTAAAATACTCTTAAAGGACTGGGGATATAGCTCAGGGCTAAGGTCCTGGGTTCAACGCCCACAAAAAAGGTCTTGGGTTCAGTACCACCAAAAAAAAAAAAAAAAACAGAACACACAAGTGGGAAAGTGAAGCCAATCACTTCAGGCTTAGATGGAGCATGCACAAACTAAACTGCAATCTTCAAACAAAAGCAGAAAATTTAATTAAGAAGAGAGTGCCTCAGTCATTTTCTTGTAACAGAAAAAAAAAACAGTACCACAATTTAAATGTGAAGAGGTGATCTGGGCATGACGGTGCACACCTGCAATCCCAGCATGTGGGAGGCTGAGGCAGGAGGATTCCTTTGAGTTCAAAGCCAACCTGAACTGCATCACAAGACCCTGTCTTAGAAATAGAAGGAGAAGTGGTTTATTTTGGCTTATTGTTTTTAGAGGACTCAGTCTGTAGTCCGCTGGCTCCCACACAGGAAGGGTATGGTAGAGGGGTCTGGCAGAGAAAAACTGTTCAAGTTATCATGGTCAGGAAGGAGAGAGACAAGGTGAACCATGGAGGAAATATGCGCTTCCAAGTCACACCTCACTGAACCACCTCTTCTGTCCAGACCCCAAGCCTAAAAGCATATGCAACTCGAACTCTTCTGCGGATTAACCCACTGATATGTATAGCACTCCCGTGCCCCGATCATCTTCCTAAAGCCCCACCTTGGAACACAGGAGACTCTAGGAAAACATTCTAGGTCCAAATTCAGAGAGTCCACGGTCTGAATATGAGTTATACACAAAAAAACAGAGACTAGGGAACTGATGCAAAATTTAATACATTTGAAGAATCAAATGTACAAAGAAAATATGAAACATTTCCTAGACGTGGTTCCCACAAGTGTGCTGAAAAGTCACAGCGCAACCTGGTTTAAAAAACTCAAAACTTTCACTCTGACTATAATTTTCTTTTTTTGCTTTTGCTTCCTATATCTCTACTATTACTCTAGATCAGTAGGTCTCAATTTTTTTCATTATTGCAGTTTTAGACATCCTTTCATAATTACTCCCCTCTCATTAACTTTTAGTTCCACAGACATATGCATATCTTTCTCTTACTCTGTGAATATCTGTGCTTTATTCACAGTATCAACAAACTATAATGTTTTTGCCTCCCAAGAACCAGTTGGATAGCAAGTGACTGCTGGTTTGTTAGCAAATCTAAAACCCTGTGAATAAGATATTACATATGTTATAAACTTATTTTAACAAAGAAGAAACATATCTTCAGAGAGAGATAAATGGCCCAAGTCCACACCATAGGCAAACACAGAAATAGCTAAGCAATATTCCATTGTATAAAAATGCCACATCTTTTTCATCCACTCTGCAGTTGATGGGGCATCTTGGTTATTTCCAGGATTTAGCTATCACAAATTGTGCAACTATGAACATGGGTGCACATATATCACTGTGATACGAACTTTTTAGTTCTTTGGGGAAAATACCCAGGAGGGGAATAGCTGGATTGAATGGGGCTTCCAATCCTAGTCTTCTGAGAATTCTCCATATGGATTTCCATAATGGTTGCACCAGTCTACATTCCCACCAACAGTGGAGCAGTATTTTAATATATTTTTGATGTATGCAAAAAATCATTTAAGACATATGCAGGTGTTAGGATGATAGTTGTGTGTGTGTTTAATTAACATTTTATAATATTAGAGTAATCCTGTGCATGTGGTTCTGAATCCTTTTTCATTTATTGTATGGCTAACATTCCCATAGCTTTAAATAATTTTTAAAACCATGACTTGTAATGGCTGTTTATGTTCCATCACAGGAGCAAACTATTAGTTATTTAGGAATTACTCTCTTGCTGAATGGTTAAAATGTTTCCATTTTTGTGGTACATAAAATTATAAGAACGTCTTTGTAAATAGATTTTTCTGTGAATGTCTACTATTTCCATTGAACAAATTCATAGCACTGGAATTATAGGTGTTTTTGAAGTTCTTGAACATATTCTCAAAAGTAATATCGATTTTTATTCTCATCAGCAATGCATAAAAGACTGACTCTGCGACACTTACACTCCTTAGTTTCCTTACTGTAAAATGAAGATAATAATGCCTACTAAGAGCATTATGCAAATTTACTCAATGTAATAAAAAGTGTTTAGGCTTGGGGGAAGATGGCAGAGTGGTGCACAGGAGAGAAATAACCTCTCTGAGACTTGGTGTCCAGATGCCAGACTCCAGCAACATGAGGAAGAGAAGAAGGCAAGTGGATCTCTGGGGCTCAGCAAGGATCTGCAATGAGAACTGAAGTCCACAGTGGGGACAAAGAGAGACCTCCGTGTGGAACCAGGAATGGAAAGCAGCGTTTCCACCCTGAGCCCTGACTCACTGAGTATGAGGAGCGCTTCAAACTACAGATGCAGTGGCTACTGGTAGCCCCAGAGGCCTCACAGAGAAACCAGTGGAGTAGTGGACATAGTGGACTGCGGTGACTGGTAAGTTACTAGGGTTCAGATGTCTCCCAGGAGGAGGGTGATTGGAGAGCATCCAACTGAGCTCAGAACTCGGAGCAGATGCTGGCTCCCTCTAGCGGCCAATCCCACAAGAGGCGCACAGAGCACTGCAGGCTGAATGGGCCTGGTTCCAGCTCACAGCCAAAAACCAGCCTGAACTTCAGTGGAAATAAGGGTGCAGGCTCACTGGGATTCTCCATTACGTCACCCTGAAGCTCCTGATGGTGTCCTGGGATTCCTCAGCATGGATCTGGATTCTGCCTGCTCACCAGTGACAGCAGAGACACACCTTGAGGTGGATATTTTTTTCTCTTATTTTCTTTTTGTTCTTTTCTCTTTTTGTTTGTTTGGATGCTTTTCATTGTTTGTTTTTGTTTTTATATGACTGGAAATATTGTTTCTATTTTTTTGTTGGTGTTGTTCTGTTCTGTTATTGTTTTTCTTTCTTTCTTCATTCTTTCCCTCCTGCCTTTTGCCCCAGTTTCCCAAAATTTGCATGATCCTCCTTTGTCCTCCAGCCTTCCTTCTAACCTCCTGCTCTTCTATTTCTCTATTTTTTCCCCAATCTCTTTTAAATTTTCTCCCCAAGCATTAAATTGTCACACTGAGGACTTATTTACTGCATATAATTTTCTGGTTCATTTTGGATTCTGTTATATAATCATAAATCTAGTTCCTATGCTTAAAGGTGGTAAGTTAATAGTTAAAACAGTTATGTTCTAGGTGGTGTTTGGTGCTATTGTTATTGCTGATTATACCACTTTAGTGGCATAACTGTTCTTACAAGTTGTCCTTCCTGGTATACTGAGATTGTCTAAGTATCATAAAAATACTTTATGCCAGTGCCAAAGAACAACGAGCTGGGCCAGACAGGCAGGAACTTCTCTTCCCCAATAAATTGAAGAGGTAGGGATCTTGCAATAATCTCAAAACCCAAAAGCCAACCACACCTAGAAGACATCTCTGAGAAGCAGTCATTTAGTAAGTGTTCTAAATACTAGCAATAAAGCTACTCACCATAGGCAGTTTACAAGCATCAACCCAGGAACTAAACTAAAAAAAAAAAAATAGAAAACTAGAAGACACTTAACAAGATGCAACCCCAGACCTCCAGCCCACCAAAGGCCAACCCAGGGGGCAATGAGGTGGGACAATCTGAAAACCACCCACTTGGACTCTCTACAATGGTAATAGGAAAAGTAATAAAGCAAATTAAAGAAGCTCTAGAAGAAATTAAATCAGAAATAATTTCTCAGATAACCACAGAGATGGAAGACATAGAGTTAGTGACTCTAGAGTATATATAGACAAAAAAAAATAGAGGAGTTTAGGAAAATGATGAAGCCATGAGTGCCCAACATAGGAAAGAAATAGAGTCCATGAGACAGAGATGGGGCTTCTGGAAGTTTACTGGGTCATGGGTAACATGGTATTTATCAGTGGATTAATCCATGAATAAGTTCATAGCTGAATGTGTTGTTAGGAGGAAGGGCTTGGTTGGAAAGGTGAATTGCTGGGGACATGACATGGAAGTTAATTGCTGGGGACATGACATGGAAGTTGTACTTCTTGTTCCTGGCTCTTCCCTTCTCTCTTCCACCATGCCATTTCAGCATTAGAACTACCTGATCATGCTTGGAATGAACCCTCTGAACTTATAAGCCAAATAAACCTCTCCCACTTAAAAAAAAAAAAAAGAAAAGAAAATTAAAACTCTACCCCTAAAGATGCTGTTCATTGTTCATCCCAGTTAATGATTCTTACAACAGCTAGAATCTTCTTAAATGCAACTTTAGTCTCAATATTGTAATGCATTCTAATGTTTTATTTCTCCACATAGTGGCAATTGTTACTTATTCTCCTTCAAGACCAATAGAAAAAGAAAAAACCAGCTTAGGTTTGATTTTTTAGTGCCTTTCAGCATTGCCACACCTGAATCATCCTACACTGTTGTAGAAAGGCTCACCACCTGCTATTTAACTGAATAAGCTGGAAATAGTGAAAAGCTTTGTGCAAAGGAAAATATTCTGCTCCTAAGACTATTAATGTTCCTTTGCATGGCTTTCCAGTTGTCCCAATTCCCTGGGCACATCTAAGACAAGAGAGGAGAGCATAACACTCCCCAAGATGTTTGTTTTTTCTTCTATGTTGCACCAAATGTCTCACCACCAGCCCAGCTCTATCGGGTGCTCTGGGAGATAATTTGTTTGACTCAGTGGGCTTTAGACATGGACTTATCTCCAACAACCCCACTCTGAAGCCTTTCTGGAGCTGCATCTTCACAGGTCTGTGATGAGCCCCTACCCTACCCATGACCAAACAGAATGTCTGACAGCTCACTTACCTTCTGCCTTTTATAAGCAATTCTCCCATATTCCTAACAGGTTTAGTCCATGCTGTGTTCCCCCTGATGCCACAGCCTCACAAATCCTTATAAAGTCTCTTCCAGGTGGCATATTTTTGCCTATTCATGATTTTCTATCTCAAATAGTGCACACTGAGTTAATACACTAGAGCTGGTAATACCAAAGCCTGCAGGCATGAAGAACAGTTGGCAGCCAGAGCTGGTAGCACTTAAGATGGCTGGCAGTCAGAGAACAACAGAAAGCAAAATAATATCCAAGAGCCTCCATTTCTAGTAGCCAGAAGAGTTCCTGAGACCTGCCAGCAGCTGCCTGCTCCAAGTAGCAAGGAAGGCCACTAAGAGCTGATAGCCACTGACATGCAATGTCCAAAGCTTTTAACCTAAAAAGGCTACACTTTGCCCATTTGTGATTTCTATATGAATTGAGCAAGAACCCTCAGTCAATTGATAGCATCTTGGAAGCACTATGAGGACCCTTCCCCTTTAGAGGGTCCTAAAAAGCAGAGGGCAGACAGTGGTGATAGTCACCAGCAGGCTCAAAAGTCAACTCATCTGATTTCTGCCTTCAGGTAGCTAAGAATCTACACTAGATAGCGATAAATCCCTAGGAGAATTTCCTGATCGTACACATTCTGAGGCCCTCCTTAGGCGTCTTAGTATTTTATGGCTGAGCCCTAGAATCTGCCTATTTCACAAGTTTCAAGTGATGATCTGAGAATCATGATGCTAAAGTTTATCATATTTGCCAAAACATGTGATTTGCAACCCATTTCCCTAAGCATGACTAAACCAAAGGGAGAAATTGTTTATGAGCACTATGGCCAGTATCTACTAAGTTTGAAGCATTAGAATTCCTACTAAGCATGGCGGAACCCATAGTAATTCATGAACTCATCAACATAGACTTGCTGTCTATCCTCCCACCCCATTTTCCTTTCTAGCTGTGTGACTTTTAAGGAGTGATTTGCTGAACATCCATTTCCTCATTTGTAAAGGGGGCAGGGGGTCATGCTAACTTGTCCCTTGGAATCATTGCAAGAACCAATTTATACTATGTATTGTTAGCTGTCTAACACAATTCTGGCAGAAGGAAAAGAGGGAATGATGGAGGAGTAGAAAAGAGGGATAGAGAGAAGGAAGGAGGGAACAAAAAGGGGAGGTTAAGGAGAGAGGAGGGAAGGGAACCAAATGGAATGGAATGAAACGTAGCCAAACTGTACTGAAGTAAAGAAAAGCAGGGCAGGTATTACATTAGTAAGCTGAAAACGCATGTAGCTGAGGCAGAGGAAAGATAGAGCCCTAGTCACAGCTTATAACTATGAAACACCACAGTTTAGAAGCCACTCTGAACACTGCCATAGGACAAAAACATACTGGTAGCACATTCCTTTTATAAACTGAAACAACTAAAGCTCATCTAAGATAGCATAGCTATGTAGCTGGTACGTGATAGACCCTGAAATTCTGACTCTAGAACCCAGTAAACATAAAAGCCCTAAGTCTCCTACAGACTTCTCCTACAGCCCTAAGTCTTATATTTGACAATGTTCTCTATTGCAGTTCAATCTAAAGGACATGTTTTTTTCCAGAAAGAACAATAAACATCAGCTAAGTGAAACTGATAGCAATCATCATTTTTCCAGAGTCCTGAATTGGTCTAAATTACTTTCAAGGTTACCCACAGTTCAATAGAAACCATCATGTCAGTTTTCAAAACCCCCATGCTACAAAAACTGTTCAAGGCAGGCTTAAAAGAGAATTCAAAATGTCCTTGCATTTCTGCCTCACAGCAGAGCTGTTGGTCTTTTCCTCCTTCTTACGGACACCAGGCATTCTCTTCATTTGCTTTAAAAATGTTTGCATCACATTTAATGGTAAGATTTAGATCTAAATCATCAAAATGGAGATTTGTATCCTGAGGCATAAACTAATGCAAACAGATACTATTTTTATTCAATTCCCTATATTCCTGATATGGAAGATGCTGTAGTCTGTACCATTTTTCTAGAAGTTTCTCTACAACTAAAAATATTATCTGAAAAAAAATCATAAAACTATGGATTAAACAACTCATTGATATTGCACACAGCATATCACTCTTCACAGATCAATGCATCCTGTAAATACAGCCTTGTTCTGTTCCCAGCTCCAAGTCAGGACCATTCATAGTTCAGCATTTCATAATTACATCCAATTAACAACTCAGAGGCTTCACAGCAGAGGGACTACTAAGCACTGAAAGCTACAAATCTGTTTTGCAGGCGTGTATATTTTTTTCCTCTCCCTTGATTTTCTTTATTGTTGTTTTGCTTGTTGCCTATTAGCATACCTCTGGGGAATCTTTTCAAGATGTAATGTTAAAAAGCAAACACTTGTGAGATTGCCAGCCATTTCAGATGACTTTCTTTGCAAGGCACAGAAAGAAAGAAAATGAACTGATGCATTGTTATGCAGCAAAATAGATTATGCAGAAAATGCAAAATTATGCAAAGTATTATTCATACAGAGCACATCCCTGAAGAACTCAAGGCATCATTGATTAGAAGTAAGAAAGAAAAGTATGAATCGATGTGAATATTACTGCCTATGAAAGAATCTTTTTCATATAAAGACACTGCAGGTATTTCAATGCAAGAAACAGAAGTAATCCTATTTGTCCTTAAACTTACAGACCAAATGATAGAGTAATGACACAGGGAGTAAAAAGAAGCAGAAATTTCAAAGTATAGTAGGTGTGCCAAGTTCTGTGAGACACTCAAGACACATTAGACGACAACAGTTAAAATAAAGCAACAAAAATAGCATGAACACAACTCCCATTTCTTGAATGTTTACTATGTCACAGGTGTCACTCTAAGCACCATACATATATGGACTCACTTAATTCTGACAAACATTCTGGGAAGTAGCTAATGGTATCATCCCATTTCACAGTCAAGGAAAGTAAGGCCCAGAGAAGATAAGTAACTTGCCCATGGTCACACACTGAGTAAGTAAATAAAGACAGAATTTGAACCCAGAACCCTGGATCTGAAGCCCCTTTTCTCCAAGTAGACCTCTACTACTGTGGAATTCTAGAGTACGACTCTAAATTTTTAGGTCCCTAGATCCCTTTAAAACAAAAAGATCTAATAGGCATCTCCCCAGGGAAGTATGTATAAGTTGAGGTCAAACTTTGCAAATAATCCCAAGAGCATAAATGACCCCTTAAGATATATCCTTGAATCTCTGTGCTAGCTGAAACAGGTAATGAAATTGACACGAGGTTGATTTAAACACACACAAACACAGTAAGTCCCAAGCCATGGCGTCCCAGATGTGGTGGAACACAGGATATGTGTCATTTTTCTTCAGAAGAGGGTCAGAGACCATGGCATGGTCTTTCTTTTAGCTCTCTGATCTGCACTAATATTCTGAATTTACAGTTATATCTTGTCCCTGTGGTTCCCACTTGTCCGATTCGCACTCAGTGCTTCCTCTCCAACCCTTTGCTACTGAAGCCTTTGCTACTGCTCCAACCACTGATAATACACAGAAGGGAGCAAATTGGTTCTGCAGACGCTGCCCTGCTGACCCAGTCCTCCACTCCTGAGGTTCCCTAGAAAGCTCGGGGCTTAGCATGGCCTTCTTCTACTCAGAAACTTGGCGGAATGGGCACCAAATTAACAGAATGATTCTACTTACTTTGCTAACAATTGAAGATGATGATGATGATAGCCATTTGCCAATATTCCCAGCATGCTTGTCCCAGTAGAGTCAGCAGATTCTACCACGGTGGAACCTAAGAAGCCATGTCTAGTGTGGCGGTAGCTAAACTCTACCCAGAAGGGACTCAGAACCCGAAAGAGCCATGTAAGAAGAAGACAAAATACAGAATACAGCCAGGCCAGGTGTGGTGGCACATACCTGTAATTCCAGCACTCAGGAGGCTGAGGCAGGAGGATTGCTGCAAGTTCAAGGCCAGCCTGTGGTACAAAGTGAGTTGAAGACCAGCCTGAACTGCACAGTGAAACACTGTCTCAAAAAGACAAAAAGGAAACAAAAGAAACTCATCCTACCAGCCCTGGGGAAGGCTTCTCAAGGACACTAAGATTTATTGGGATCCTATAGGGTACATGAGAATTAGAAAAGAAAGGAAAAAGGACAAGAAAAGTGGAACAAAGAGCAGGAACCATCACAGACAGTGGTTCGGGAGGGAATAGAGCCAGAGGATGAAAGGAAACCTAGCTTGGGCCAAGAAATTTAAATTTTAGCCTTTAAGCCATTGTTCTTAAACTTTAAAGTACATGCAAGTTACCTCAGTGCTTGCCAAAAGTGCACATCCCGAGACACTGCTCCCAGAGCTTCCAAACCAATAAATGCACATTTGACAAGCAGGTTATTCTAATGCAAGTGGCGTGCAGATCCTGCTGGGAAGGGGGGCACCCCCACTGCTGGAAGTACAGGAGGAATGCTAACAAGCTAAATGCTTTGCTGACATATCACAGGAATCCAAGACCCATTTGGCTACTCGTGGTGATTCACGGGTGTTACAAGCCCATGCAAGGACACCTACCTAGCCCTTCCACCAGGAGACAGAAGTCAGCGGCAAACCTCGCCAGCCAAGACAAGCACATCCATGGCCCACAGATGGCAGGACTCAAAGAGGGAAACCGCCCGTCATGATGCCTGGCCTTTATGGGTGCTCAGCCAGTGTAAATGGGATCTGTCTGAAAAGCAGAGGAAATCTAACTTCCTCATTTCCACAATGCAGAAATCTCATAGGTTGTAACTGCTACACAGCTGGCATTTTTGTTGTCAAAGATTACCACTTCCCCCGGGGGGGTGCAAACAAATGAAAGAACAGTCCCGCATCCTGGACTTCTCCCATGCTTCATAAAGAGTCAGCGAAGTTCTTTGGAAGTTCTTTGGCACCATTTCCTTCCTAGGCATCTAACAGTTTCTAGCTGCTGCTGGCTAATGTGGGAAGATAGTGCCCAGATCTTTGTAGACAGCTGTGATTACATGGCCCCACATGCATTAGTGAGAGTCTGAGCTCAGTACCCAGGAAGGCCTGGGTTTACTGTGCTCTTACAGATACCAGCAGATCAGAAGCACTCATTTAGCCCTTTCAGAGAACTGCTGAAAATCTTTATGCTACAGCACACACACACACACAATCCACTGAATTCTCAGAGGCACCAAGTATCCTTAATAACCAGCTCCTGAGCTGGCTGAGATCTGCTCCCATCAAAAAGATTTCATAACCAAGCACAGCGACAAATGCTTGTAGTTCCAGCCTGGGACAGGAGGATCACCTAACTCCAGGCATTAGATGCCAGCCTGGGCAACATGGCAAGACCCCATCTCAGGAAAACAACAACAACAAAACAAAAAAAAAAAAAAAAGAATTCCTTGATAACTGAGGCTTTCATCTTGTAGGGGGAGGATTCCACCCCCAAAGACCCAACACAACCCCACTCTGGGTTCCACTGTTGCTTCAGGCTCCATGGCAACTCAAGCTGTGACTCAGCCTGACCACTTGGAAGGAATGTGTGATGTCCTTTGACTGGCTGTTGGGACCTAACAGTATGAATATTTGTCCACTGTCACTCTAATTGTTGACTGGTTTCTGCTGAAATGGATCAGCAGCGTGATGGAAGAAGGTAAATACCTTCCCTCTATGACTCTGTTCAGTGTTTACTTTGCTAAAACACTCTATTATCGCACACTGAGAAGGGACACAGGGAGAGCCTGATTTTGTGGTGATTAAATGCATAGTAATTGTTAAAATTATTTGCATTTGTCTGAATAACACTCACTTTCAAAGCTATGTCATTTAAAACAAATTGTTGGATATTATTTTTCAGGCAGCAATAATCAGGCATTTTTCATAAAATGGCTTCCTTGCAAGAAAATCGCCAAATAATGGCAGAAAAACACCCGGTTCTAAATACAAGGAAGCAGGAGGCTGCAGAGTCCAGAGGAAAACGGCCCCCATGCTGCGGGCCCGGCAGGAGCCGCTGTGATGATGTCTTGCTGTTCCCAGCTCACTGGGAGCTGCTGCTGGGGCTCTAATGGGCCCCACACAGATCTGCAGAGTGGCTTCCTCGCAGGGTGTCTGTAATGTTGGGGCTCAGGGGTTCCAGAGGAAGTAAACACGGGCCTGGCTATGCTCCTAGGAGGAAGCTTCCCACGCTGGAAATGTGTAGGCTTCTGACTGGGCCCTGGGCCAGTTCCCACAGCCTGTCTGATTTTCCTCTTGCTCCAGTAGGCCTGCAAAAGGCTCTCAGAGGAGCCACCCACAAAGCCTTCACCCAGGCCCACCGTGGGGCTTCAGGGACTCAGGAACCCACAGAGGCTGGCTTCCCTGCTGCCACCCCTCCAACATGATGGGGCAGAGCAGGTCCTTCAGTTATGATGCCTCTCTCTGAGTCCCCCTGAGAAGTTCCTACTGATTTTCAGAGATGCCTGAGTTGGTATTTTAAAACAAGAGGGACAGATTTTAAACTCTTTTGGGTTCATTTATAGGCCATTTTCCAGACTTGTCTTCAATTCAGCTCAACAAGTGTGTTCCATGGGTGTCCGTGAATCTATGCCCTCCATTACTGTCCTGATGGAAAACAAACCTCTTCCAAGGCAGCCAAGGCCCCACCCCTGCTATGTCCAAGCACAGCTTCTCCCCTCTTCCCAAGCCACCCCTGCGGGAAGATTGTCCCTCACACCAGCCCTCCTCCAACTTCTGAACCTCCACGCAGTTCCTCTGGGTGATCCTCCTGTTTTTCAAGTGACAAATTCATTCCCAGCTCCTCACCACTCTGAAAGCACCGCCTAGAAGCTGCCCTTCCTGTTCTCTCCCAGGGTGTTCTTACCTGTCCTTTCGCTTATTCCCACATCCATCAAACCTTTGATGAGGCTACTATTTTCTCTACAATACCCTGTCTCTTCCTTGCAGCTGCCCCATTTAAAAACGCAATTAATCGCTTTGACTTCAAATGTACAGTTTCCGCCAACTGGGACTTGAAACTTGAGGAAACCATGTCTTTGACCTCTATGAATGTGGCTTCTTCTCACGCTAATCTAACCTGCACATTAAAGATGAGGAAATTGGGGAACATGTATTGGAACATGGAAGGAATGTGTGACGTCTCTGACTGGCTGTTGGGACCTACTGAGTATTTGTCCACTGTCACTCTGTTGACTGGTTTCTGCCAAAATGGATCAGCAGAGTGATGGAAGAAGGTAAATAAATACCTGCCCTCTATGGAGAAAATACCTCACCTCTTCCCAATGAACTTGCGAGGTAGGGCAAGTTTCTTAACCATTCTCCAATTTCCTCATCTATAAATGGGGCCAACTGCATGGGGTGAGAACAGGAGCCATGGCCCAACCTCTCATGGGGACCAGCTAGGGAAAGGTGCTCCTCCAGCCCCACCTGCGAGCTTGTGCTTCACAGCCCGGGGAGCTCCCCCCAAACACTGATACCCACAGACAGTTCTCTGTGCAGACAGCAACTCCCAAAAGGGGTCACATAGGGCAACCTGAGGGCTGCGCCATCCAGATGCTGACCATCAGGATAGTGTCTCCCGACCTGACCCAAGCCATTCTGGGCATAAGAGGGGACAATAAATAAACCACATGGAATTTAGAATCCTGGCTCCCAGTGGGGTGTGGTGATACAGATCTGCAACCCCAGCATTCTGAGAGGCTGAGGCAGGAGGATCAAAAGATTGAGCCCAACCTATGCACTGTTTCAAAACTTAAAAATAACATAAAAAGGACTGGGGGTATAGCTCAGGGCAAAGCCCCCGGCTCAATCCTTGTATCCAAAATTAAGATAAAATAGCCAGGAGTGGTGGCCTGTAATTCCAGTACTCAGGAGGCTGAGGCAGAAGGAGTTTTGCAAGTTCGAGACTAGCCTGGGCTACAAAGTGAGCTCAGGGCCAGCCTGAACTGCACAGCAAGATCCTGGCTCAAAAAGACAAAAAAAAATCACAAAATACTAATAACTGTGACGTAGAGCAAGTTTCTTAACCTTCCTCCAATTTCCTCACCTAAACATGGGAATCAGGGACCGAGGACAATGCTGTGGTAGAGTGCTTTCCTGGAACGTGCGAAGCCCTCAGCTCCACCTCCAGCACCACACACATGTACAGTCAGGATAACACCACCTCACGGAATGTAAGGGACTGAAAGAACCAAACAACATTACTTCACCTCGTGCTTCTCACTCCATAAGGTACTGCAATTCTTACCATTAACTACCATCACTGAAATCCAAGCTACACTCTTTCTTATCTCCTCAATCGCAATACAAGTGTATCTGCAAGGATCTGCTCTCTCTCCTTCCTCTTCACCTACCTTCAGTCTTCAATGTCTTCTGCTTTCCCTTTCATTCCCTCCACTCCTATCTCTTCCTACAACCAGGAAAGTACAAGGCCTTGGTAGGAAATTATATCTGAAGCAAAAAGAAGTGACAGCCCCTGGTCAGCCTGACATCCCAGCCACATACACCCTCCTGCAGGTCCATCTGCTGTCCCGTGTCCATCTCCTGTCCAGGGTCCATAGCTTACCCAAATTCCATCATCATCTCCACACTAGAAATCCTTTAACTTTTCAGGCAGGATTTGGTTTTGAACATTTTCCTTCTGCATCAATTAGTATGGCTGAATAACTGTAATGAGAAATTCTCTCATCCAGTTAGTTCTGGGATAATGGAGCCCTGCAAGATCAAGATTCACTCAGGAAAATAAACGACTTAGAATCAAGCAAATACATGTGGGATTGCTTGAAAAACAGACAATTATTTTTGTTCATGTAAATACTCTGTGTTCAGCAGAGA
The DNA here is from genome assembly GCA_004027455.1 of Hydrochoerus hydrochaeris. Taxonomy (NCBI): domain Eukaryota; kingdom Metazoa; phylum Chordata; class Mammalia; order Rodentia; family Hydrochaeridae; genus Hydrochoerus; species Hydrochoerus hydrochaeris. The sequence goes on from PVLA01003712.1 coordinate 182,357, forward strand.
CCTCTGTGCTATCTTTTCTTTTAAGAAATAAAATACAACAGAGAGTAATGTAGTCTAGCTTTTCCTGGAATTGGTGTGCCTGTGAGCTTGAGTCCCCACTTAGCGCATCTATTGTTATTAATTTATTTATTTAGTCTTTCAGTGTGCTTCTGTCATAGGAAAGGATTTTGCCCCCTGGAGCCAAATATTACACAGGCTAGACTTATTAATGTACCCTTCAGCAAATTAGGAAGGAATGTAGCTTAACACTTTATTAAACAATGATACTACTCACAAATAATACTTTTTTATTTAAAATGTACTTGAAAAGATGAAATAAACTCTTTCTACCCTGCTGCGGTAGCCAAAATAATGATCCCAAAGATCTTTACATCCTATTATCTGAGCTCAGTCTGATTATACGAGTCCTTAAAAGTGGAGACACTTTGCCTGCTGTATGGTTAGAGAGAGATGCGATGACAGGGACAGAGAGGTGACTTGAAGACTTGGCCTACCAGTGCTGCTGGCTCTGAAGCTGGAAGAAGGAACGTGAGCCCAGGGAGGCAGGCAATCTTCAGAATCCAGAAAAGGCAAAGAGGTAAGATTCTCCTCTAGAGTCTCCCAGAACAGAACGCGGCTCTGCTGAGTCCTTAGTCAGCTCCCGTGAGACCTATGTTGGACCCATGTTGACTTAGTCCACTGGGTACGTGCTGATTTGTACCACAGTAATAGAAAATAAATACACTGATTCAGAACAAGCCCTTTGGACATCAAAGCCAAGAAGAATATGAGATTCTTCAAGCAAGATGCAAAAAGGGGCTGTAACCGTTGCTCCCCCTGCAGAGACTGATCAGCCACTGGTGCCCAGCGGCGTGAATGGGGCAGTGGGTATCTAGAGGCTACAAGTGCCAAACAGATTCATAGGCATTGGAAGCTGTAGAAAGACAGTGTACTGGTTTACAGATTATATGGTTACGACTCTATGGTCATTAAGAAATATTAAACCACTACTGAACCAATCTCCTCAAAAAGAATCACTATTCATTTGTTGTTGTTCTTATTGTGTTTGTTTTTGTTATTATGTAATACAGAGTACCGAATCCAGGAGTGCTCTACCACTGAGCTACATCCCCAGCCCCTTTTATCCTTTTATTTTGAGGCTCATCTCACTAAATTGCCTGGCCTGGATTACAGATGTATGCCACCACACCTGGCTCGCTATTCCTTTATTTGGAGAGACAGTACTCTTAACTAGGAAGTCAATTTAAGGGCTGGTATTATTTTACTAAGGGCACCAAACAATTCCATAATTTACCGGTCTACTGTGGTAGAACAGTCTTGCTTCTATTAATTAAGAAAATGAGTGAGTTCCTAAGGATAATTCCTCCTCAGCAATTTGGTTGAAACAGGAGGCAGAGGATTCCTTAATTAGAAAAGCTTAACAAATACATGTCAGGTTGAGATAGCACTGCAATGGAAATATGAAACAAACAAACAAACAAATGCGACATATTGGTCTCAGATCTCCCCCACCGTTGGATGGGAGGAAGGAGGGGCCGAGGGTACTAGAGTCAGCTTCACGAGAGCAGTTGGTCACCATCAAAATGAGGCAAAAACACCTGCAAAAGAGTTTCTTTATTTCTTCTAACTCAACCTCAGCACTGCATAATTTATATAGGCTTGGGTTTATTTATTTCAACATTGCTGTGTGATAGATTTTTCTTTCCAGAAAATCCCTCAATTGGACTGTTAGCATAAACTGTGAGTTACCAAAATTGTATTTGCATGATATAGGAGTAAACAGAAGCACAAAGTTGGATGTTAGATCTGGTGAAGTTCCTGCAAAATTGGCTATGAAATAGGAAAATCCCTGATTGTATCTGTTCTCCTCAAAAACCAATGAAACATAGAACTGCATGTAGCAGCCCCTTTCGGGCTCCATGACACAGATAAACATGCTACAAATTTGAGAATTCAACTGTTTCCATTTGGGTCTATGCGGTAGTCACATTCTAGTTTTTCATGTTTGGCAAATCGAGAGATGACATAGCCCATGATGAGAACAGTGATTGATCTCCCTAACTACCAATCACCAAATCTTAGGCTTCGTTCCCAAACGTGCAGCCAAGTATTCTCATTACACCGAGGCAAAACAGAGAGGTGCCTTCTGGGGGGTCTTGACTAGATAGAATCAGAACAAGCATCCGAGAAATCAGACCTGCACAACTGGAGATTTCAGAGTCAGTTCTATTTGAGTGCACAGTTCCTCCATTTTTTCCAGGATAAAGTAGTAGTTTGGTGATGCTTGTATCATCTCAGTAAGCAGAATTTTTATTGAGACGCAAATGTCAGGGAAAACTTCCACTTAATATATCTGAGTTCTTTCAAACCAAATTGAAAGAAAGTCCTCTGAACACTGGTGTTGCATAACACAGACATTTGGGGACCATTCCAAGTTCCAAACTCCCTTTTACACTGTTCCCCCAAAGCCAATAAAATGTCCCTCAAACTATTGTATTTTTACATCTAGAAACTATTACTGCACAACTTTCCACATTGAAAGCAACCAAAACCTCCAGCTAAAAGTGCTGATTTGCTTTCATTTTCTGAAGGAGTCAATCGTTTTTATAAATACATGTCTGAAATAATGCTCACAGGCCTTTTGTGGAGTGGGTGTGCGTACATAATGCGCCTTCGTTCCTCTTTTGATCCCTTCCCCTCCTTTCCCTTCCCTTCTCCATCTCTTGATCGCCTTCTCATTTGAGAAGGATCCAGGTCCCTACATCCGACTATCCTTCTCTTATTTTGCTCTTTAATTATAATTTGAGGTTTTCATATAAGAGAAACCACGTGCTCCTTAAACTTCTGTGTCTCGTTTATTTCACTCAACGCTATGGTCTCAAGGAGCAGCCATTTTCCTCCAAATGACTGAAACGTGTCCTTCCTGTGACAGAGAAGTATTCCATTGTGTTAATACCACATTCCCTTTCTCTTTTCATCTGTAGAGGGACATAAAAGCTACTTACAAAATTTAGCTATTATGCGTTGTGCTGCTATAAACATGAATAGGTGTGTATCACTGTAATACGCTATCTTTGACTCTTTTAGGAAAATACCTAGAAGGAAAATAGCTGGATCAAGTGAAATATCTAGTTTGGGTTGTTTGAGGAATCTCTGTACTGATTTCCACAGCGGCTGCACTAGTGCAACCTCTCCACAGTGTAGAAGGGTTCCTCTTGCTCCGCAGCCTCACCAGCTTTTGTTCTTAATTGAATTATTGATGGTAGTCTTTCTTTCTGGCACAAAATGGAATCTTGGTGTGTTTTAATTTGCACTTCTGTCATGGACTGCAATACTGAGCATCTCTCCATGTATTTAGTGGCCACTTGTATTTCTTCTCCTGTGCAGTATATTCATTTCAACTGCCCATTTTTTGATTGGGTCTTTAAATCTGGGAGAATCTAACTTTTTGAGTTATGTTTTCTAGATGTAAGTCCTCTGTCTGATGAATAGCTAGCAAAAAAAATTTTGCCATGCTTTATGTTGTCTCTTCACTCTGTTGGTTGTTTCTTTCGCTGTCCAGAAGTTTTTAATTTGATATGATCCTATATGTTGGCTCTCCTGTGCAAAGAGGATTCTGCTCAGAAAGTCCTTGCCTATGAAGAGCTTTACCTATTTATCTTCCTGCAGGCTAAGTGTTTCTGTTTTAAATTAGTTCTTTGATCCATTTTGATTTTAGTTTAGTACACGGTGAGAGATATGGGTCTACATCAATCTTCTGCATGTGGAACTGCTCCCAGTTTTCCTGGCACCCTTTATTAATGGGGCTGTTTCTCCTCAGTGTATGCTTTTGGCCTCTTTGCCGGAGACCAAATAGTCAACCTTTGATTGAGTTTTTTTAATGAAGAAAATAATCTCACCATATTCCACATCTACTTGTCTCTTCAGTTTGTCTCTTCAAAAACAGAATTTGAAATCAAAAGTGAAACACACAGTATTTGGATTTGCTAAAAATTAAAACAAATTACACAAATAGGAAAAAAATTTATTTCTTTGCTGAAAATATTACTCTCAAATGACAGAAAATCTATTCTCTCTCTCTCTCTCTCTCTCTCTCTCTCTCTCTCTCTCTCTCTCTCATTCTCTGAGACAGGGTCTCACTATGCAGTTCAGGCTGGTTTTGAGCTCACTTTGTAGCCCAGGCAGGTCTTGAACTTTCAACCCTCCTACCTCAGCCTCCTGAGTGCTGGGATTACAGGCCTGCACCATCATGCCCAGCTCAGAAAATCTATTCTTGAAGAAATTGTTTTTTCAAAAGCTATTAAAGAAAACCACTCCTGTGGTTTGTGTCCCCTTTTTCTTTCATTGGTCTTCCACATTCTACCATGTATGGGCACAGTAAGAAGGCCCACACCACATGCCAGTGCCTTGCTCTTGGACCTCCCGGCCTCCAGAAATGTGGGAGAATAAATACCTATTTCTTGATAAAAATTACCCAGTGTCTTCAGTAGCAGGATCAGGGAAAGACAAAATAGACCCTGTTAGTGGCATCTGAATGTATGAGCACAGAAAGTTGAGTGTAAATGCAGAAGAACTTGATTATTAGGAAGATCTAGACCCAGCTCCCCTATCTGAACCCAATCCAATTGCAGATTAGGCTGAATACAGAAAGAATAAACTCAAAAGAGGTTTTGCACACATATGGCTCACTGGCCTTCCGTGTCTGAGAGTTCAACAAGAGTCGTTAACAAGAGCTGGTAAACTGCAGCAATAAATCTTCACCATCTAACCCTCCATGACCCAGAGACTCTGAGCTGTGACTGTCATGAGGTCAGGGGCAATGCCCATCAAGATGACACCAGGGCCTCTGGGCTCTCGGGAGTCAGCGTGACTGTGACATTTGTACAAGCAGGTATCTGACAACACTCAGGTCGGAGTGCCATGGAGCCTGGCCCCACTGGAACTGCATATGACTGAGACACAGGCACTGGCCTGTCCCCTGTCCACAGCTGACCCTCTATGGCAGCGTGGGTAAAGGTTACGGATCTCTTTTTTTTTTTTTTTTTTTTTTTTTTTTTTGGTACTGGGGATTGAACTCACGACCTTGTGCTTGCCAGGCAGGCACTTAAGCCACTAACCTAAATTTCCAGCCCGGATCTTACTCTCTTGACTCTCTCCACACAAGTGATTTTTAACACCATATCCCCAGACATTCAGTGTTCAAAGAAGGAGTTACAAATACAACCCAGGCACAGGAGTACTGCTGAGGTAACTGTTTCTACACAGGTGTGAAGAATGCCCAGATGAGAACTTCAAGCCCAGCCTGGAAACTTTGCCCTCAGCCAGACTCTGTCTCAAATTTAAATAGGACTGGGGATATAGCTCAGTGCAAAGCCCTGGGCTCCATGACCAGTACCCCCAAAAAGCGTCCATCGTGTGGCAAGCACTGTAGCCAGTGTTCTTCCAAGAATGAGCCCAAGTATAAAACACAAGAGTTCCGTGCCTCCAGCACAGCAGGAAGCCAGAGGGTCGAGGAGATGCCTGCACTCTCTGTGCCCTAACATGGCACATAATTCGAGCAGGTCACTTCAATTTCCTGGGCCTCCGCTTTCTCATGTTTACAAAGAGGCAATGGAACTAGGTAATCACCAAGGCTCTTTTGAGCATTTGCACAGTTTTGGAGTTCAGAGATTTAGCCACTATCTCCTGCTGTGCCAAGATTCAGCACTATATCCAGGGCCACAGCAAGTGCTGGGGAAAATTAGTTCTATGCCCAGGAACGGTCCTGAGTTGACCAACTGGCCCTTCAGTGAAAGAGGAGGAACTTTCTCCTCCCTGGGGACAGCGCAGAGGGACCATCTGGCAGCAGGGTAAAGGATGGGGCCCTGTCTGTTCCTCGTACTTCTCTCCTCTCTAGTCAATAGCTGCCTGGGGTGGTTACTGACAAAGAGAGAAACTGCTAGAAGCCAAGGCTACTTTAATGAAATCTATTAGCAAGTCTGATGGAAAAAATAAAATAAAATTCAACAGTGTGTCTGAACTACAGATTGTCTGCAAAGGGGCCCGTGTGGTGTAGCTACATAGCTTTTATTACCCGGTAAAATGTGTGTCTTAAAACTCTTGGCAACAGCCTTCATTGGAGGAACAGACTTGTCCTTTCTCTTGGCCCAGATATAGAAGAATTAGAGTCATTCAAAAACATGTTAGGCCCTTGCCTTTTGTGGGGTGGATGCTGTTCATCTAATGCCTTGCCGTGTAACTTAACTGCCACCTTTACGAGGAAGCAACTGTTCAAAAATGTTTCCCACATCTTAGCCAAAAAATCAAACTGTATTCAGGATCACTTTATTCTGTTTTTGTGGTACAGGATATTGAACCCAGAACCTTCACACTGAGCTCCATTCCCGGCCCTTTTTTACTTTTTATTTTGATTTTTGGTTTTGCTTTGTGGCGGGTTGGGTGGGGTGGTAGTTTGTTGTTATTGCTGTTGTTGCTGTTTTATGAGACTGTGTTTCACTGTGCAGTTCAGGCTGGCCTTGAACTCACTTTGTAGCCCAGGCTGGCCTCAAACTCCCCACAATCCTCCTGCCTCAGCCTCCTGAGTTCTGGGACTACAGGCATGCACCACCAAGCCCGGTTCAGGACTACTTTATTCTTTAAAAGTCCTTTTCTCCTTTGGATCTTTGATTCTCTGCCCTCTTTGACATATATGTTTATACAAGCAGCACAGAAATTTGGATTTTCTCTGAAATGTGTTGCCTCTTGTATTCAAATGAATTGCCAAGCAGTATTTCAATACTTTAGTTTTTAATTTGAAATCTGGATGGAAAAAAAATCTTACCACCACAAAATTTTCTTTGGATTGTTTTTTTTTTGAATTGCTAAGAAACTGTATGCATTCTTATAAGTTTACAGTCAGCTCTAAAATTACAATATAATAGCTTTAAAATGGTCCAAAGTAACTCTAATAGGAATGAATTATAATGGAAACTTTCTGAAAGGCACCGAGCATTACTTGGAATACGGCTTGGCTTCTATCTTGGTTTATCCTCTGCCAATAGCTCCATTAGGTACCACTCAATCAGTCTCCCTGCTGGATGGCAAGATACATTCATCCCTGTGTGAACCCAGCAGAGAAAAGTAAAGAGCTCTAGGCGGAAGCTGCGTCCCTGGAGAAAAGAGGAGCTCTCCGCTAGTTCCGAGTCCCATTTATGACGGAAATACCACGGGGACAGTTTTGCCACTTTCCACAGAAAGAATTGCATGTCTCTTTCCTACCCTTCCCTGTATGGGCTTCATTAAACTTCAAGACAAAGCTCTTCTCTTTTTTCAGTTTGTATTTGTATTAATATAGGTCCGAGCTACATAATGACCACATTCCTCATGGGGAGTTGGTGCATGCACGTAACACATCCTAACCCTGGTTTCTCTAAACACATTTTAATTCTTTTTCATCCCCTTCTCCTCCTCTTCCTCTCTCCCTCCCTCCATCTCCTGGTTCCCCTCCAGAATTACTAAAGAATTATCTTCCTATTTCTCATTATCTATTTTTGTTTTGTTTTGTTTTGTTTTGCTCTTTACATTTTGCATTTTGTGATGAAGTGAGGTGCTATTTAATTCTGGAAGTTACTTAATCCATTGTAGTTCTTTATTACTAAAAAGAGCAGTAAACTTGTATAAATAGTAATGATCACAATTAAGAGGTACTGTATTTATTACACATCAGATCCTACTGTTTTACCTATTCACCCATCTAATACGTACACATATACACTCTAGCGGGCAGTAGTTTGCGCATTTTGTAGAAGAACAAATTGAGTTTTAAAGAATTTATTTAAACTGGATAGGAGTGATACACACTCATAATTCCAGGTACCCTGTATAATCCCACCTACTCAGGAGGCTGAGGCAGGAGAATCATAAGTGTGAAGCCAGCCTGAGTAAATCAGCTATTGTCTGAAAATTTAAAAAGCCAAAAGGACTGGGAATTTAGCTCAATGTAGAGTACTTGTTTAGCATACATGAAGTTCTGGGTTCAATGCCGGGTCCTGAAAAAAATTTAAAAAGTTAATTATATTATATATGAGATCTGTGCTAAATGAGTAGATTTTAGCTGCTGCCACAAAGATTAAAAATTAGGTAATTTTGTGAGGGGAGGGATACATTAATTTGCTTCACTATAGTAATAGTTTTATCTGGGTCTCATAACATCAAGTTACGTACCTTAAATATACAAAATAAATTTTATTTTTATTTTTATTTCCTGTTTTTCTTAAAAGAAGAGTCAGTTTCCCAAGATCACATAGGGAAATCAAGTAGAAGCAAGTGCTAGACACAGTCTGCCGGAGTCAGCCTCTTATAGGACCTAACAACAGTCAGAATGATACAGGGAAGGGATTTAGCTCAGCAGCATAAGTCGCTGCCTGGCAAGCACCAAGTCATGAGTTTAATCCCTGGTACAAAAAAAAGAAAAAAAAATGTATGGAAATGCTAGATGTCAAATACACCAAGTTCATGTTCTCCAAAGTCGAAGAATAAATCCTAAGAAACAATGGAGGTTAAGTAGTCTTGGATCTGTCTTTAACCTTGGTGGCCTTAATCTTATAGTCTTAGTCTTAGCAGGTGAGAGAGGATGGTCCGCCCCTAATGAGATCATGGGAAATCTCAAAATATCAATAATTCCAAGCCTCTGTTCCTCCCTTAGGGAAGTAGGTCAAACTAGTCATTGTGTCATCTTTTGCACTGACTCCCTCAAGGGCCCAGCCCTGCTGACTGCCTACTAAGTTTCTAGCTGACTTAGCTTTCTATAATAAGAAGACACCTCACAAAGCCACAAGTGCCTTAGAACTGGTGTAGAAAAGGAAAAGGAAACTGTATGCATTCTTATAAGTTTACAGTCAGCTCTAAACTTATAAGAATTCTGAAAGTTACTTAATCCATTGTAGTTCTTTATTACTAAAAAATAAGAAAATAAGTATTTATTACTAAAAAATAAGAAATAAGTAGATTTCAGAGGAACTCCTTCCAGTGACAAAGCTGTCTGTATTATGCCTCTAACCTTAATAAGAAAAATACTTCTGATTTTGTGGGTGATTACTGCAAGACAGAAATTTCCTCAGTGTTTTATGTGTACAGTATCGACTCACCAGATCCTCATTACAGTCACTATTATACACCATTACAACATCCACATTGCAAATAGGGAGCATGAAGCAGGTCGAAATCAGGTAACACAAGATACACAGCAGACGTAGGGTTGGGCTCGGTTTGAACTCAAGTTGTGAAGCACTAAAACCCACCCCTCTAAACACGACCCCGAGCTGCTGTCTTGGTTACTTTTCTCTCATTCCTGGGACAAAATACCTGATGGCTAAAGTGAAGTAAGGAAAGTTTTATTTAGCTCACAGTTTTTTCGAGGTTTCAGTCCATACTCAGCTGGCTCCAAGGCAAGGTGGTTTGGCTGAGGGGCATCCATTCATGGGCCACAAGCAACAAGAGCAAAAAAAGCAAAAGGAAAGCATGCCTCCTTGCCTCCCTTACATTGTATGCCTGTTACCTTCCCCCGGGGGGGTGCAACACTCACGCCAGTCCCAGTGCTAGACAATGAACCAATCACAAACACTAGATTCAGCTGCTTCCATGACTGCATGAGGCTTGGGAGGCCACCCAGACACACATCATAACAGCTGCCTTCTCTTGGTGATTACAGGCATATCTGAGGATGAAAAAAATCCTAGGGACATATAATCATTGATACATTTTGCCAATTTGAGAAACTGACAAGCTTAACTAAGTAACCCAGCAGTTCTACATCCTAGGATTTTAGAGAACATGCCCTTAAGCTTTAGGATATTGTTCATTGTGTCAATTTGAGAAGTTTAGAAGTTTAACCAAGTGGCTCAGCAGAGGGCCAGAGTCCTCACTTTGTAAACATCCTCAGCCTGTGCAAGAGAAGGGCACAGAAACAGTGTGGATGCAAGCGGTAGTGTACGATAAAAGGCAAATAAGGAGGGACTGATTGCTGATTCTTTGAAGGAGCTCCAGTCTTCACCTTCAGCCTGAATGTCCTCTCCTGGGTTCAGGCACAGACTGTTGAGCTTCCACCTGAGACTCTGCAGCCTTCCAGCATAGACTCTTCAGCCTTCCAGTGTAGATGCTTCAGCTTTCCATAATGGACCCATCAGCTTCCTGATGTGGACTTGCACATGACACTGCAGTTTGCTCCAGACCTTCAGCCTCCAGTGTGCAGACACCCTCTGCACCCTTCCTTACCCAACTCTGTGGCTGACCATCATAAGCCAATCTTGTAATTTCATATACGCTTGTATATCTCATGTTATATCTGTTTCTCTAGTAAACCCTGGCTGATACGGGATATTTCCTAATGACCAACTGTGTTGAACATTTCTTCATGAACATGTTGACAATTTGTACCTCTCCTATGAAGTGTCTATTCATTTCACTTGCCCATTTTTTGATTGGGTTTTTTATTTTGAAGGGTCTCACACTCCTTTTTGCTCCAGAAAGAACAACTATTATCAAGAAATCAAATAGTAATAAAAACTGGGGAGGCTCCAGGGGAAAAGGAACACTTTTACATTGTTGACAGACTAGCATAACCACTATGGAAATCAATATGGAAAGTCCTCAAAAAAAAATTAAACTAGAGAGGCCAGGGATAGAGCTTAACAGCACAAGCACCAACCTGGCAAGAACAAGGTTGTGAGTTTAGTCCCACTACCCAAAAAAAATTAAAAACTAAAACTAGAAATTCCACTGGACCCAATTATACACCTTCCAAGTATCATCCCAAAAAAGGTAAAGACATCATATTACAGTGATATATACATACCCATGTTTATAGCAGAACAATTTAAATCACTAAATCTTGGAAATGGCCTATATATCCATCAAAAAAAGAATGGATAAAGAAAATGTGGCATTTACCACCAATGAGTCATTGTAGGGAAATGGCTGTACCTTGAGATCATAATGTTAAATGAAATAAATCAGACACACAAGCTCAATTAGCAATAATCACACCTTGGATAACCTTATCGGCTATGATTCTACCACTGCACAAAGCTCATGCAAACTTAAATATCACAGTTTGTCTTATATGAGAAACTCAAATTAGAAATAAAGAGCAAATAAGAGACAGATAATAAGAAACAGGGAGACAGATCTTTCTCAAATGGGAAAGGGCTCAATAAACAGATGGAAGCCAGGCGTGATGGTACAACCTATAATCCCAGCACTTGGGAGATTGAGGCAAGAGGATCAGCACAAGTTTGAGGCCAGTTTGAGCTACATACTAGAACTCTGTCTCAGAAAACAGAGAGAGAGAGAGAGAGAGAGAGAGAGAGAGAGGAGGGTAGGGAAGGGAATGAAAAGAGAATTAAGATGTGTTACATACTTGCACCAACTCCATACAAGGAGTGTAAATATCATATACTGCAAACATGTACTAATAAAAAAAAATCCTAGGTATAGAGGCTGTAGGAGTAAAAGACAATGAAACAGTTAAGCTGGACCTGCATCAGAAATTGCCAGGAACTAGGGAATGTAAGAGCAAGAAAGAGATAAAGAAGGGCCCAGAATCATCTTAGGGACCTGGTATTCAAGTCCAAAAGCTAAACAAAAAAATCTCACAGGGAGTAGGGGGGGTCATACTTTATTTTAAGCCACTTGCTAACCGCACTACTAAGTAACCATTCCATGCCACACACGGGGCCTTGAGGCAGGCCACTTTGGGAAGTGATGGAACTGAGACAGCGTCCAGCAGAGAGCTGCAGAATACACCAGGGGGCCGGGATATAGCTCAGTGGCACAGCGCCTGCCTGGCAAACATGAGGTCCCGAGTTTGATTCCTGATAACAACAACAAAACAAAAAAAAATACATCAGCGATGGCGGGCACAGGATGTAGATGGTGACAATGCCAGCTGTGATGCCTGGGAAAAATAAAACCACTCTTCAGGGAGCAATAGAGATTAGACTGCCCACCTACGTGGGATGGGGAATTGAGCCCATTTCTCTCCATCTTAATGGACAGTCTCACTGCTACAAGCTAGAGAACATGGGGACCCCCAGACAGTTAATATCTAAAAGTAAATACTGATCCAACTTGTGTGTACTGAGTACTTGCTTTATGCCAGGCATTGTTCAAGATTCTAGAGATACAGCAGCGAGCTCTTCTGCAGTTACCTCTGGCCATCGTCAGATAGGCTGTAAATCTGCATGGCGTTCATCACAAAAAGCACTCCATCCAACCTGAGGGCCGGACCCATGGTTACCGCCCTTGTGTCTAGTCTGTTCATTCAGATTCCTCCAAATCATTGTATTTATGTAAAATACACCACCAGGATCTGGGAGCAGAACTCGGTAGCAGGACACGTGCTCAACACACCCAAAGCTATGGTTCAGTCCCCAACACCAAATAAACAAAATATGTATCTTCAGTGTTACAATTATTTAACTCTATCCCCCAAAAAACTCTCAAGATTAAGAACTATGATTATTCCCATTTTACTGACAAGGAAACTGAGACTTAAAACAGTCATAGCTATTAAGTAGCAGATGCCTGACTAACATGTCCCCAAACCTTTTCAGATGCAGCCTATCTGATTGGTTTTGAGAGGCTGACGACAGAATAGTATAAAGAGACCAAGCCCGACGTATACCCACCATTTGAACAAACACTTTTGGAGCCTGGACCTGGCCAGGAAACAATAATGAACATGGACCAATCGCTCCCAGCTCAGCAATAGAACAGACAATGACCCCAAATCACGGCGCTTGTGAGAGGCATGATGCGTGTATTCGCATGGGATGGGGATTCTGCAGAGGAGGATGACAGAGTTTACAGAGTCTGGTAAGTGGGATTCGGCCAGCTGTGCAAAGAAGACAGGAGCTATAGAGCACATAATGGCTCTGGTTAGGGACTAGCGATTTGTTCAACTTGGCAGGCAATTGGGGAACCCTGGGGAGAATAGGAGGGGCTGAGGACTGGAGACCCAGACTGTTGCAGGCTTGTGCAAGCAGCACTGCCCTCTCAAGCCACTCAGAAAGCAGCCACATCTTCAGAAAGCACATTCCACCAACAGGATGATAAAGAGACCCGCAAAACAATGACCCAACCGTCCCTGTGGATTAAGGTGCTTCCTGGCCACAGATCTTTAAGATCTTCCCCTCCAGGTCCTGAGCCTCTGCCCTAGGACCTAATTTTGAAACCATAATGTCCCCCAAGTTCCTTTCCTTATGGAGATGGCCTCTAAATATTTGAGCAAACTCTAGATTATCCCAAGTGAAATGGATAATAAAATCAGTAACTAGTCTATCTCAGGACTTCTGTCCCTCTGAAAAGTAAGTGAAGTCTATACAAAGGACTGAATAAATTCCTAAATTCCAACACAATCATTCTGGGACATCATGCCAATTTCTGTCCCATGAAAAGCCAGGGTGGTGTTTCAGACCTACGTGGCTGCGTCTTTCAAGTACCTCCAACCACTGTAGGTTTCAACATCTCTCCTCTAACAGTAAGAATCAAAAGGATTCTTCTTTTTAATTAATCATTTTGATTTTTTAAGCATTATACCTGGAAGGGACTTTAAACCAAGAAAATAATCTGACAAACCTAATTCACTCATATATATCAAAATGAAAAGGCCAGGTTGGAACTGGAACCAAATAAGCATAAAATTAACTAGTAAGACCATGTGATTCTCCACTTAATGCAAGAGCTTTGCAGTAGCTTTTATTCTTGATGACTCCCAACAACCCCATAGGAAAGACCAGCATCAATTTGCCACAGATATGGCACACACAAGGAAGTCCATAGAGATTACAGGTTGACTATAATCTTATATAAGTGACGAAGAATATTGAGACAAAATTTTAGTAATTCAGGGAAGCGTTAATGAGTGGGAGAAAAAGAATATCTATTCTGACTTCCCCATCTAATATATTAGCAAACAGAGAAACAAATTGACCCTTGGATACATGACCCATGGGGGGAGAAGCAGGAACAGAGAAATTCAACTGCGAAGCCTCCAGCAATAAGAGCCAGCTGACAGAGTGCCAACACTAAAAAGAACAGAAATGTTTCCCAACACTGGAGCTATACAGCCCTTGTATTTTCTCTTAGTGGCAAAGAAGAAAGGCTTGCTCCACCCTCCGCATGAGGAGGACTTGAGTGTTAGCCACATGGTCAACCCGAGCTAACACAGAACTCTCCTACCAGGGCCCAGAGCAGGGTTCTCTCACTGTTCCCAGAGCAAAAAGGAGAGTTCGTGGTCATGAATCAATGTCATCATGATGCTTAGTGCCTCTCAGCCTCAGCTCCAAGTCACCTACTTCCACATAAACCATACCGTTCTCTAGGCTGTAGCTCTGCCCTTCCTGGAAATTTCTTCCTAGCACTAGAAAGGAATTGTACTTGTTCCTGAAGGCTCCTCCTGGCCCCTGGGGTTCAGGGTCTACATCTGTGTGTGTTACATGCTTCATCTTCTGTTCTTATTTCAGACTCCTCACTGTCTCCTTTGTGTCTGTCCACATAGGAGTTGTCTCCATCCAGATCACTGGGAGATCACAGATGACAGCAGCTTAGTTACTTGTCTTTCCTTATTTCTTCAGCTGTCTTTATCAGATAAAGAAAAAATAAATCCCTCAAAAACATCTTTGCCTTGAGAAAAGTCTTCCTCCATTCTCTGTATTTAGTCTTTCTCTTTGCATCTAACTTCTTTTGCTGTTTTCTTGGCAAAAATGTTTGATTTTTAGAGGGTTTTTTTTAACTTATAAGTCACAGAGCCTCAAATATAACCATAAGGACATCAACTTATGAGCTTTGGCAGGCAGTGTAACTGCCATATAGTCACTAGATTCAGAGGCATTGAGAACAGAGGGCAGGGGTGAGATGTCGAATGAAACCAGGCCTTTAATGAAAACCACTTTATCACAGAGCAATGCTCCATCCCATGTGCAGGATGCTAAGAGACTAGCACACACCTCTTAGGCATCAGGTTAGGAGATTCTTCTGAAATTCATCTGTAGAAAACTATAACCTCAGAAGAAATATTTGAGATCCTGATCTTAAAGACCTCCCTGAGGAAAAGGAACTCTCCTCCATGGTTGACAGGAATGTAGACTGGTGCAACCACTATGGGAAATCAGTGTGGAGATTCCTCAAGAAACTAGGATTGGAGGTCCTATTCGACCTGGCTATTCTCCTTCTGAGTATTTTATTAGAAGAACTGAAAATATCGTACCACAACAATATAGTGTGCCCATGTTTATAGCAGCACAATTTGTAACAGCTAAATTGTGCTAACAACCCAAATGCCATCAACTGAAGAATGAATAAAAAAGATGTAGTAGGGACTGGGGATTTAGCTCAGTGACTTAAGCACCTATCTGGCAAGTATGAGGTTGTGAGTTCGATCCCCAGTACCAGGAAAAAAAAATGTGGTATTTTTATATAATGTAATACTACTCAGCCATAAAGAATGGTTAACTTGAGGCTTTTCTAGATAGATGAATGCATATTCATAGAAACCATACTCGTAAGTGAAATAAATCAGACTTGCATATGTAAACACTGTATTGTCTCCTTAGTGTAAGAAACTAAAAGAGTAAATAAGATCCATAAGTTATGATAGATAAAGTAAAAGGGAAAGAAATTGCTCAAAGGGAAATTACATTGTTTGATCAATCTTGTATGCCTGTACCTGGTAGCCTGAACAATTACTTTGAGAATAACAACATGCAATATAATAACCATTGTTAAAATCCTATCATCTTGTTTTGTAATCCTGTATCACCACTGTTTTTTGTTGTTGTTGTTGTTGTCGTCAGTTTGCTTTTGTTATTGTTTTTAATTGTTCATTTGCTCCTTGATTTTTCTGGGTTTTGTTCTCTTTAATATAAAAAAATAAAATAAAATTCTCAAACAAAAAAAATGATGTGGAATTTTTCTACAATGGATTACTACTCAACTATAAAGAATGATAAACTTGAGACATTTGTAGGTAAATAGATGCAACTTGAGACCATACTTATAAGTGAAATAAATCAGACTCACATGTGTAAACATAGTATGGTCTCCCTAGAGCAAACAGCTAAAAGAGTAAATAGGATCCAGAATGTACAATAGATATTGTGAAGTGGAAGGAAGCTCTTCAAAAGGAAAAAGAAACTGGGTGGGGAAAAGGAGAAAAGAAGGAAGGGAAAAGAAAAAAAAAATATATATATATATATATACAGTTAAAATAGTTTCACTACCAATTCATATTAGTTTATTGAGAAGAAAGTTATGCACCTACATTGTTTGATCAATTTTCTTGCCTATAGCTTGTAATAGGAGCAACTACTTTGAAAATAAAAATGCACAATGTACTAACCATTGTTATTCTCCTACAATCTTATTTTGAAATTTTGTACCATTGTTTTTTTTCTTTAAAATAAAATTTTTTAAAAGACCTCCCTGAAAAGAAGGTCTGTTAATGACCTGATCACTTATAGGAGAGTCCACTTTACATTCTCAGAGCTTCTGATCATCAGCATTTAATTTCCTTCTCATCACTAGGACACAATACACAGTACCCACAGTTTAAAGAAGTCTATTGTGGTTCATGTTTTCAGTTTATAGCTCCAAGGCAGAAACAGCATGGTGTAGGAGTCTGGATGAGGGGAAAAGCTGCTCACCTCATAGTGGCCAGGAAGCAGAGAGGAAAAAAGCCAGATACCAGGGAGGAAGACACAGCCTTCCAGGCCACGCCCGCAGTGACCCACCTCCAACCACACTCCACTTCCTTAAAAGTACGCCCGCCTATAAATTCATCATAGATTAACCCAGGCTGAGCATAGCGCTCCTATGAGCCAATCACCGTCCACACACATGAGAATTTGAGGGGAACATTCCAGAGCTAACCTGTAAACCAGTTTTATGCTTTGCTTTTAAGTGAAGACAACCAAGAATCTCCAGAAAGCTGAGGATCAACTTCTGCCTGAAAGAGTGAGATTACAAAAGCCCATAGAAACGAAGAACTTGGAGGAAATGAACAAACTGCAAGGAAAGGAGAAAAGAAACTTCTAATTCCATAGTAAATGTCTTCACTGAAAAGAATGTGGTGCATCCATGAAGCAGAAATGAGAGGTGGGTTTTTTTTTTTTTAATGACAATGAGGGTTAAGATAATCACAGTGGATATTTTTAAATATGCATGAAGACAAAAAGATAAACTCACTAAAGGTTGGAATATGATCTCGGTCAAGGAAATCTCCCAAAAAACAACAAAAGACAAAGAAATGGAAAACAAAAGAGTCAAAAATAGAATTAGTTCTACAGATATGATGAGGAAATAACAGCAGTTCCTTTCGGATGGAAAAGAGATGGTCCGACCTTACATTTTGCATACATAGATCAAATTATTACACTGTCCCTCATAAATCCATTCAAAGGTGTCCATTAAAAATAAAAATAAATTTAAAAGAAATAATGAAGTTAATAAGTTTTGTTCTTTCACCAACAAAGGAGAGAGAGAACATAGAAAAACAGGGGAGGAGCTATCAGCGAAAAAATTCCAGCTCTAGCGCTTAGACTGAAAGGCCCAAATCACAGCTAATGAAGGAAGACGAACACCGGGAGCAGACCAGACAGTTACCTGGGAGAAACGTGGAGCCGAGAGGGGCAAAGTCAGCGCAGGACCAGAGGACCAAGAAGCACGCATGGAATCCAGCATACCGACGGGGCAATGGACAGTGCTGGGACAGGGGCTGTCCTCTGAGCTCAGAGGCTGCGAGGGCCAGAGCAAAGCAAGGAGCAGAGAGCTGCAGGAGGAAGGCTGCTGAGAGGGCGGCGGGCAAGAGCGTCCGCCCTACAAGAAAAGCTAGCAAAGCACCTTCGGCGGGACTCTGGGCCCTCTGGAAGATGGGGCTATAGGCACCCCGGCCAGGTAAAAATGAGACATTAAGTCTAGGAACAAAAAGAAATACAAACAAAGTCTCTGTCATTGAATCATTGACTTTAAATTTCACCTATTACTCGGGAATATTATAGTTCACCTGAAAAGAAAAATTAGTAGAAGAAATGAAACTGCACTGTTGTGTTTGGCTCACATTGGTGCAACAAAAAAATGTAAATCTGTTTACAATAGTCACACTAAAGTAAATGTGATTTTTTTTTTTTTTTTTTTTGTACTGGGAATCAAACTCAGGACCTTGTACTTGCCAGGCAGGCGCTGTGCCACTGAGCTATAAAAATCTATGACAAAACGACTTTGGGAAAGTGGGTAGGGATGACTAACACTTTTCAGTTTATACATGCTAGTTTCGTAAAAATAAACGGGAAATTTATAGAAAATAAGAAAAAGATACGGGAAACAGTAGGGTGCCTCCTTAAAACATTAATAATGGAATTATCATATGACCCAGCAGTTCTACTAATGGGTATGTAACCAAAAGAATTGAGAGCACGTACTAAGAATGATGCTCAATGGTACATTTTTGCTCTGTGTATCTTGTCACAATTTTTTTAGAAATTTAAATAAAAGTGAAAGAAAAAAGCTTACTGCTCTAAAAGGTATAAAACTTAAATTCAGAAATTAATAATTAAAAATTATTACATAAATGGGGTTTATTCAATGATGGACTTGAAATCGGTTATCCTAGAAAGTTATATGTGATCTGGAAAAAATTAACAGATATGCTCTCTGGGGGGGCGGGTACCGGGAATCGAACTCACAATCTCACACTTGCCAGGCAGGCACTTGTGATGCTAAATTCCCATTCCCGATATGTTCCTATTAACACACAAATAAAACAACTAAAAATGAAAAATGTGTCATGCATTGCTACAGTCACTGTAATTGTTGATTTAGTAACACCTCTTCATAATGGCTATTTTGGACTATGTTTTAGCTTAAACCATTATAACAAATGGGTAGCAAAAATTTATGTGGTAATTACATGAACAAAATACAAGAAAAAAATCCAAATATATATATATATATATATAGAGAGAGAGAGAGAGAGAGAGAGTTCAAATATAGAAATTTGCCTCCATTTCAATGTACTGTATACAAGATAAAAACATAAATCACACTATCCCCACTAAATAATAGAGCAGCTTTCAAATTGCATTGCTGCAAATGTCTAGCTGTAAGTTTTACCTAGTATCTGCCCTGTCTATGAAACAGACAGAGAGACAGAGAAATAAATTGCAATTTTAAACCCAAAGGTACATCCCATTTTATCTAGATAGACATGGAAATAGACCAAGGTCTGCGTCGTGACCATTTCAGTTTCATTATGCTCACTGAGAACCATATGCATGAGACAGGGTACAGCTGGTGAGACTAGAACGATCCCAGCTGCCAGCAGCCCGTCCCGAACCTCCTGGCAAGAATCTAAGGCATCCTCCATAGGTGCAGGGACTGGTACCTTTTAATCGGGGGACTCAATCATATTTTGTCTGAAGTACAACTTAAGAAAATGAGTAAGAGACAAACCTACCAATCACCTAAAAATTCAGGGAGGTTTCCATAGATCACCTCCACAGCGTGGTTGAAGGTTGGAGGTTTTGTCCCATCTTAGCAAAAACTGGAGCACTCTCATCTGCCTAAAACAGATATTCTTGGTGAACTACCCCAATTTTCTGGAGAATTCTTTTTTTTTATTTATTTAAAGAGAAAAAAAAACAGGAAAAAGGTAGAAATATTACAGAAATTCAAGAACAGAAGATAAACAGTAAGAAATCACTAGTTGACACATTACATCTTGTTCTTTTAGAAATAGTTATTCAAGTTACAGAATTAAAGCACACAAAGTGGACACTCAAGCAGTGAGAGTGCAAACAGATCTCTTCAACAATCCAACAAGAACCTAGAAATATGGTCATCAATCCCACACATCTAAACATACATGCAGCTATATCTTTTATAGCACTTCCTATTTCCTCTTTTTTTACAATAGCAATTATGCATTTTTAAAATTTTATTTAAATAGAAAAAAATACAGAAAAAAAGGTAGCAACAATATAGAATTCTAAAAGAAAGAAAGAAAAAGGAAAATGAGAAAAAGCCCCACTAAGAAATCAGTAATTTATAAATTACATACTGTCATCCTGGATGTAGTTGTTCAAGTTACAAAGTTAAAGGGTACATAGTAAATATTCAAACAGTCAGACTACAAACAGTTCTGCTCAAAGATCCAACAAAGATTCAGCAATATGGTCATCTATTTTACACACTCAAACATACATGCAGTT